>JAFIDM010025391.1:1181-15457 GCA_023159025.1 Thereuonema tuberculata
GTGTATATAAAAAAAAAAAAATTAAATTATATAAAAAAAATTTTTTCTTTCTTTTTTTTAAAAAAAAAAAAAGAATGAGCATAAAGAAGAAGGGATTGAAGTGGACGCGATGTGCCCATGAGGAAGCTTATATTAAGAGCCAAGAGGAGGGTTTATCTGCGAAAAAGCAACGGGAATGCCGAGAGGAAGGGGGGGGGTGAAAGCAAAGAGGGGCTGGTTACTTATGGAAGCCATATTGGGGGATGGTTACTACGGACAAATTGTCATTGTAGCAATCTTTGTCCGTAAGGATATGGAAGCTTTCTTTGCATTTCCTTTTGAAGGTGTGCTTCTCATAGCAGATGATTTGGAAATGTCTGTATAATTGGAAATGTCAGATTTTGAATATCCATGTGGTTATTTAGAAGAAGCTATCGGATTATCAATCTTCGTACAGTTGAAGACAGAAAAAGAAACTCCCAACGAGTCTAGTAAAGAGATTTGGAATTAACATCACAATGTTCAAAATTCCTCAATTATCCTCTCAATGTAATTCGAATTTTAAAAAAAAGCTTATGAAAAAGCGAGTCAGCAAAACAAACAAAAAAAATAATACATATTATATGTATTTTTATACAATCTCTTATATACATTTTCCAGAAAAAGAAAGCATGAAAATTCGCTGATCGTTTTTATATGTTTTTTTGTTAATGTATTTATTTAATACGATTTTAGAATAGGATGTAGAAAAGAATTTCTAGTCCACTCATCATCATCGTATCGTGTGCCCGGGCTCTTTTAATTAAGGGCCACAACAAGGGGCAAGAGTGTGAGCGGTTGGCCGAAGAATCATTGCCCAGGGTATGCCATAGGAGGCAGCTCACATTACACCCGCAGAAACGGATGAAACACAGTACAAGAAAGAAATATCCATGCCACGACCGAGATTCGAACCCAGGTACTGGTACACTGGCCGCAACGGCAGACCGCCGTCTAGACTGCGCGGCCAGGCCGGCACGGCTCTAGTCCACTGTGTTTTTCTTTCCCAATTCTTTGACCCATGTAAGTATCAAAGTAGGATTTCGAGTAGCTGATTCATTTAATCATAATGTTATCTCATATGTTAAAATAAGGGGTTGATTGAGGGCCTATGACCTTTGCACTGGCACAGGGAAATCTAGATTAGAGGAAAGGCGACATTATTACTACAATCTGTACTTATTGGCGAATATTTTACTTTTCACTGATTATCATTTTTGAAAAACAAGAACATACTTTTAACATCCACTGATATAAATGCCCAGAAATCATATATCTTCAAAAGTCTGCTGTAAACAGGATCTACTTAACTTAATAACAATAAATTTATTTACAAAGCGACATGCTGAATAGCTCTCGCTTTGAAAATTTCTTTGTCGGTTTTTCTCTTCATCTTTTTTTCTCAATGACTACATGCTTTTTTTTTCTTATTTTTGTAACATTTTTTAACTTTTTTTCTAACTTTTTTTTCAAGGTACTTCCTTTTTTTATTATTATTTTTAATTTTTTTTTAGATTATTTTGAATTGCTCTCAAAATTATGCTTTAGTCCAAAATTATATTCACATATTTTCATTTTGGATTATAAGTAAACCAATGGTATTATCAGCAGCTTAGTGATGATTTGATGAAATGTATTGATAGTGACACTCTCTCTTTATGCACTTAACAAAACATTTTTAAATAAAGAATTTTACATTATTGCATGATAATTTTTTTTATTTTATTCAGTATTTCTGATTTTATACTGTATACAGTACAAAAAAACTTTTTATATATTATCACGGTTTTTTAATTTTTTATTCCCTATGCTTATTTCTTCTCCTTGAACCGTGCCACGTTTGTTATTCAGTAATTTGCCTTTTCCTTTTCTTTAATATCCTTAAAATCTAGTTTTTCGTTTCTGATGTCTTAAATTCTAATTTGCGAGACACTATTAATTTATTGTTTTATCAAAGAGAGTGTCTTTCTTTGATCAATTGTTAATGTTAATCTCTATTTTTATATTTATATGTATTTTAACTTAGCTTTTCTCACTGTATGCTGGCTAATTGAGTTAGACTCGATGCCGCCAATAATCAGTTTATCAGAAAGCGTTGGACTCTCGTTTTCGCGCGCTTTCCAACGTCGATACCCTATTGGACGAGTAATTACTGAATACATGAGTTTATAAATATGACCCCGAGGTGAGAAAGTAGGCGAGAACAGTTTTGATACGGTACTCGATACGATGGATTAACCGTGCTTCTTAGCTGAGAGTGGGCTTCCCGCCGACCGCTCGGCTTTTCGGAGTCTTGCGGGAAAAAGAGAAGGCGTCCCCGCTCCCGGAACCAGTGAAATCTGTGAGAAGAAAGCAAGTTGAAGAGTCCGGGTCGGAAGATGAGTGTTTTCGGGAGTGCGAAAAGAAAGTGCTGTGCTGTGTTGTGTTCCAGCGATATTCTACCCGATCCCGAAGTGACCCAGCTGTACTACCCATCACCCAGTTCTGCGTGCCATATTTTCGAAATCCCGCTCACAGCATACCTATCCGCGAACATGCCAAGTGTCTCCCATGTTCAGGTACATCGCAACGACAAGGAAAGTTTGTGCGTGTGTGAATGTCCGATGTTTACTACACACTGTAAGTAGTTTCATTTAATTTTGTTTCAATCGACTTATACCGAAGGAACTGATTTAGTGCAGCCGTGAAACTAAAACTAACTATTTAAATTCTCTCACTCTCCAAATGAAACTGTGTTAAAACTCTCACCCACGGACAGACGCTAATTCAGATATGTAACGGTTACAAGTGAATCGAAGGGAATCAGATGCTCGTAGTTTGAGTAATAACTTAAGTGCTGTTAATTACTTTGTTTTAAATTTCATGCATGATTCATTTTAATTGAAAAGTGTTTTTTTTTTATTCATTCCTTATAGTTCATGAACAATAGCCGGCCGGCATAGGGTGAAGTTCATCCGTTCTAAGCTGTTCTTGTTTTTTATATGAATTTTTTTTTTCAGAGTTATATTTGCTTAGGTGTAATTTGTTTTACCTCTTAAGGGTAGATTTGCTTATTTTCTTTGATTCACAGTCTCCTAAATACGAGATGTGATTTTAATGCTAATTATTTTTTTATATATTTTATTTGTTACCTTGACTTTTTTTAGATTTCTAGGATGCCAGTAAACTTAAATTGATATTCCACGTCCAGTAACAATTTTGAATTTGACTCCACCCACGTTAATATTTTTGTTTTTATTTTTATTAATGGCATCGTTAAAAAACGTTTTCATTTGAGAAACTAACTCTTACAAAATATTTATCTTTTAAAGACAATGATTAATCTTTCTCAGAATAATATAAAGAAAAAATTGTATTGATCATATCTGTAATCTGATTTTTGTCCAACCATAACCAACCGCATTAATTGGAAATGAAACGGAATCTATTCAGATTTATCGCGTTCAGGTACTGCAATTCTGATTGTTCCAGTAACCTGATTTATTTTTTATCTAATTTTTTTTTTCTTCTGCAATTCCTTTCTGATCATTTTTTTTTTCATTACAACAATGTTCGCAAACTTTTTTTTTCGAAGGCATTGTTCTGATCTAAACATGGTCAGAAACGCTCTGTTACTGCACTGACTATTTCAGTGTTTAGTCTAATCAATTTGTCGCGGAACCTCAAACTAATTGCAATACAATTTCTGTGAATGGATTCTTATTGAAAAATTTTCATAGAAAATGAAGATGAAAAGTCTACCACTTTACGATGACGCGTTAATCCGATATGGCGGATTTTTCAAGAAAGTTTAGTTTAGTTTATCCAATGCCAGCTCTTGCCATCTCTGCCATTCGCCAACGAGCCTCCCATTAAAGACCTGTTTGATTTCTTTCCTCAAAATCAGCCAAGCCTTTACATTTCTCCAGATGTGGGCCATCCAGATTATGGGTCATTGTAAGCTTACAATCATTGGAGTATTATCTGATAGAGCTATAATTGCAGCTTGAGAGTCAATCAAAGAGACAACTTTTCTCTTTATACATTTAGCAGCAAGGAGCTTCTGTGCAGCTTGATGGATGGCAGCAATTTCAACGTCAGAATTACAGGCATTGGATCCTACTGGTACACATCCTTCAAAAAGGTGACTGTAATAACCAGCCCCAGTAGCCTGTGGAATTGCTGACCCATCTGCATATATATGAATCCAATCTTCTCCATGATATAATTCAGCAATAGTTTCTAAAGTTACTGTATTTAGAAGATGTATATTACAGAGAGCTTTAGATGTGTTGTGATTAAGCAGGGACAGATTTTTTAGTGGCAGTGGAGAAAGTATCATGTGAAAAGTCTGAAGTTTTGCTGCTTGACCAAGTTGAAGGTTATACTTTGATCTAAGTGATTCAACATATATAAAGGGAGTCATTTGAGTTTTTAATCGAAGTGTTGCAGGAGAATATTAATCCCAATATTCATAATCAGTTCTCTTAGCTCTTTCCCAAAATTTTAATGTAAGTTTATCTCTACGTATGCTTAGGGTTCTATGCCTGTTTGAAGCTGCATTGCTGCTATTGGTGTAGATTTTGCTGAACCTGTTATTATACGAAGGGCATAATTTTATATTACATTGAATTTGTTTAAATTAGTGATCGAGGACAGGCCTATTACTTCTGCATCATATTCCATAATAGGTCTTACATGTTTAGTGTATGCTGTTGATAGTATGTCCTGCGTAGCTCCCAATCTAGTAGCAGTAAGTCGTTTCAAAAGATTATTTCGCTTTCGAGCTTTTTCAGCTGCTGTCCGAATCTGACGGGACCAACTTAGTTTGCTGTCCAAAATGACACCTAAGTATTTTGTATCATAGTTTCTTGTTAACTCTTTATCTTCAAAGGTTAATTTTATTTCATGTTGTTTAGTGTAAAAAGCTATGTTTTATTCGTTTTATATATCATTTTATTACTCTTATACCAAATTGACAAATTTTCTAAAACTTCATTCATTCCTACTTGTAAGCTCTCAACGTTACTACTAGTCGCACGTACAGTAATATCATCAGCATTAAAAAGGCAAGTAACTCCAGGTGTTTTTTCAATAGCAGATTTTAAATCGTTAATCATAACGTTAAAAAGAAGACAGCTAATAACTGCTCCTTACGGCAAACATTGATGAACTTGTTTATAGCTCGACACTGTGTCTTGAAAAATTCTGCGAATATATCTCTGTGAAAGGAAGTTGTTTAATCCATTTCAGCATATTACCAGCTATTTCAGCTAAAGTCGATTGTTTAGGATGAAAACCGTCCTTCACGGCCTGGGTGAATTTAACAATTTGATCAGTAGTAGAGCGGTACTGTCGAAATCCGGCTTGGCAATTTGAAATTGCTCCTATACTTTCTAAATATTGTTTTAGTCTCTTTTCTGTCATTTTCTCAGCAGTTTTACGTACTAAACTAGTAAGCGATATTGGTCTAAAACTAGCAAGTTTATTGGCTGGCTTTCCTTTCTTAGGAATGGACCCAATTTCCGCATTTTTCCAGTGATGAGGAATATGTTTTTCCCAGTTAAATTTATAAGTTTCAAAAGTGTATGACGAGCATCTCTTCCTAAATTCTTGAAAAATTCGGGAAAGATCTTATCAGGGCCAGCAGATTTCCCATTTTTTAAATTATAAATAGCAATATCAAGTTCGGTTAAGGTAAAATTTTCATTAAACAAAGAGTATTATATATGAGATTGACATGTGGGGATAACTTGTTTAACTATTTTCTTTTCATTTAAAGTTAATTGTGTAAAATTTTCAGATGCGTAGTATTTACTCAACGCAGTGGGAATATCTTTAGGGGCTGTGAGACTTACCTTTGACTTCTACGGGTTCCCAATTATATTTCTTTCTGTCAATATTGATACTTGAAATAAAGTTATGGGCTTTATTGCCATCTCGCCTAAAGTCTAACTTAGCAACAAAGTCTCTGTAAGTTTGACGTTTTTCCTGGATAATTGTCTGTTTTAATTTAGTTTGTTTTTTCCTCAGATCAATACAATCTGCGAGAAGTTTTGTTTTTTGCGCTTTTTGCGAGCTTCATTTCTACTTTGTTTTAAAAGAGATAATTTTACATTCGAAAAGGGTTTACAACTTTTAACCTGCCAGCTAGGTATGGACTTTTTTGCAGCCAAAAGCACATTTGTTATGAATCTATCTGTTGATGTATCTCGATTATCGTATATAATTGTTTCTGCAACTAGTTCATTTATAATCTTTGAAAATTTAGACCAATCTCCCTTCTTAAAATTTCATCTAGTGAGTTGTCATCTGCGCACTATTACTTTATTTAATCTAATATTTAAGATAATTGGGTGATGGCCACAACCATCGCATGCATCAGCCAACCATACGTCTGTCTTTCCACGAAGGTTAGGATGCACAATTACAAGGTCAGGTGTAGATAAATGACCAGCAAATGATGAAAAAGTTGGTTCACTCTTCAATTGTATGAAATTGATATTATCTAGCAATTCTTCTGTAGTGCGACCTGCAGCATTTACGGAGGAGTATCCCCATCTAATAGAATGTGCGTTGAAGTCGCCAATGATTATTGTATTTCGATGATGGATAAATGTAGATAAACAGTCAAAATTTGGTTTATTGTTCGGAGGATTATATAGGCTAATACTTGAGTATTTAATAGTATATAGTATAATATCATTATATAGTACAATATCTACATCGAAAATTTATGGTTTCGCTGATGATATTATTTTAATAAATATTAATGAAAATTGTAAAACTGCAGAAAAAAACATACAAAAAGACTTTAATAAATTAATTGTATGGACACATAATAATAAAATGAAAATAAATAATCGAAAAACAAAACTAATGATAATCAGAACAAAAAATAAATTTTTACATGCAAATCCATTCATAAAATACCATAATCATAATTGTTTGATGAACAATAACATAAATTCCAACAGATGCAACTGTGAAACTATAGAAATAATTAATACAAATAGATATTTAGGTTTACTAATTAACGATCAATTTACTTGGAAAACTCATTATTTATATATATTAAACAAACTCAACTCCCTAATATTTATGTTTAAACATATACAAAATATATTTTCTATAAAACATAAAATACTGTTATATAAATCTTTTATTGACTCATTAATAAATTATGGATTATGTTGCTGGATACATTTAAACAATACAGACATTAATAATATAAATAGAATATTAAATAAAATAATAAACTATATAATAAAAGATTATGGTACTTTAACAAAAAATAAAAAAATAAATATAAGAATTAAATACAAAATTCTAATGCCTAGAGAAAAAATAATGTATTCCTTAATAATAAAAAATTTTTACAAAATAAGAGAACAGTATAGAAAAAAAAACTTAGAAAATAACTCTAGAAATAACCTAATACAGATTCTTTACTATGAAAATCCAAAAAATAACTTAGGTTTAAGAAACAAAAACAGAATACTATTGAAACTTTTTACACAAATAGAAGATAGTTTAAAACAAAAGGAATTTAATAAAATAAGTGTATTAAAAAATGAAATATTACATAAAATAATAGGTGAAAAAATAAACTGGAACATTTAGATACATATCTCATTATTTAGAAACACATATCTACAAAAAAAAAAAACAAAAAAAACAAAAAAAAAAAAAAAACCTTATTATTCTGAATTGTATTGTTGATTTGTACTATTATTAAAGAAATATAGAAATGTAAAAATATTATTATTGATTGCAATCAAAAATAATATTTCTTAATTATTTATTCAATATTGAATACTATAAATATAGATATTCAAAAATTTAGAATAGTGTAAATAATAACATTAAAAAAAAAAAAAAAAATATTTCTGTTTTAGAAATGATATGTTTCTAATAAAACATTAAAGAAATTTAGAAATATTATTTTTTAGTATTTAATTTTATGGTAATTATTTAATAAATTTAAATTTAGTTTTTTTTTTCAATTATTTAGAAAAAAAAAAAATTTTCTTCTTTTCTAAAAAAAGAAAAGTATTTCTGTTTAAATTGAACTGTAATGTTATTAATAGAACACTAACACACATTTGTATGCAATCAAGAATAATACTTCATAATTAATTATTTAACATTGAATAGTCAAATATTTTTATAAAATTAATTATAATTTTATGTTATAATATTTACAATAATATTGATATATGTATATTAATACTATTATATAATGTATTATTATTATATTTACTAAATAACAATATATGTATGGTAACATAACTAATTATTTTTAAAAAAAAAAAAAATATTATGTATTTATTCTGTAATAACTCAAAATAGATATATTGTACAGAACCTACAGACAGATCACATTTATAGTGGATCTAGTAGGACTGCAATTATAAAATTATTAAAATTAAAATAAAAAAAAAAAAAAAAAAAGAATTCTTTCAAAAAAAAAAAAAAAAAAAAAAAAATAATTCCATTAACCCAAATGTCAAGACAGATAGCCTCTAACTTATCTCCTTCATCCATTTCATGAATCACGAAAAAATCACTTATTTGTTTTTTCCGCACTGCAATGAGGATATCAGAGGTAACCTGCCGGGATCTTTTGAGAATATAAATAGCAAAATCTGGTACATCATAAAAATGAGGAAAGTCCATGGATGCGCCAGCTTCGACGATAAGAAAAACGTCTGTGTCATAAGAAGATAAAATAATCTTAAATTCACTAAATGTACCATTGTTCAAACCTCCAGCATTCCAGAAAATAATATGGAGGTTTTCGTCAAGACCTTGAGAAAGGCCAATATGCTTCTCATATCATTGCATTTAATGGAGACTCGTTTGCGCAAAGAATGTTGATCGTTTAGCTAGAAGGCAGGGGCACCACGTGCAGGCGATCAATGTGCAGGCGATCAACTTCTTGGATTTTTCAAGATGGCTGTCCATTATTTGAGATATTACAGTTTAAAAGTTTATTTGTCCATGTATGGTATCATTTTATATGATTTTTGGGACGAAAAAGATAAAAATACCATCAAAAATTGTTTCTCATGACATTAGTATAAAATAATAGCGGAATATGTCATAATTACAGACAAAGTTTGTATAATTTCCTTGTCGACTTTTATGACGAAATGTGAAAATAACTACTAAATGTAACTTTTTATCTAAAAGCAAACTGGTTAAGCAAATTAAATCAGGCCAATGTGTTAAATTGAAAGAAGAAACCTTTGTTATTGAACCTGAACTATTGTTTCAGCAACTGTTGCTTTGTGTTCAGATTAGTGGGGTGGATTTCCAGGAGGTGTTTCGTTATGAGCTTTGCTCATACCCAGCTAGTTTATATGATAAGCATGGACTTATGAGGGAATCTGGGAAATCACAGCTTGCCAATTATACTGTATTAAAGAGCAAGTACCAGGCATTGCAAACATGCCCGAAGATATGCATTTCGGCACTGATGGTGGTTGACTACTACATCGCCTTCCTTGGAGTCAGAATCAGACATTCCGTGAGCTGCTTTGTGCCTATGAAAGATATATGCTAACAAAGTGTGAAAATAAACAAGTCTTCATTCCTCAGTTATCGGAAAAGTTAGAAGCTGGGTGTAAAACAAAGCAAGCTCAGCAAAGCAGTGATGAAGACGTCATGATCGTTATGGAGGCTATAGAGTTGGCCAAAAAACATCTTACAGCCATTGTTGCCGAGGACACTATTCTTGTCATACTAATCCTTCATCATTTTCAAGAAAACGTATGTGATATTTTCCTTTGCCCAGAACCAAAGAAATCTTCCAAAAGCATAACTGTGCATGATATTAGGAAAATAGCAAAAGCTTTAGGCGATGAAGTCTGCTCTCACATCTTATTTGCTCGCGCCGTATTAGTATGTGATACCTCCTCCAAATCATTTGGATTAGGAAAAAGTGACTCCATAAAGTTGCTGAGAAAATCAGGCAGCTTCAAAGAAAGTGCTGCTGTATTCCAAACTTCACAAAAATTAACAAGGTAAATTGAAATTTCTGGTCTTAATGCCATTAAATGGTTGTATGGAGGAAAAACAGGAGACAGCACACCACATGATACGAGACTTCGAACTTTCACTTCGAAGGCAACAAAATCAACAATACATGTGAAACCGGAAGTCTTGCCTCCTACAGAGGATGCCTGCAAATTTCATTCTCTGAGAGTATATCATCAAGTACATCAGTGAATGGGTATTCATATGGATCATTACAGTGGGGATTTGAAGTGAAAAATAGAAGATTGACTCCCATTAGAATGAGGCAAGCACTAGCACCAGATCATTTATTAAAATTTGTGAAATGAGATGGTATCAAGAGTCAATGTGCAACTGTGCAATTTGTATGCAAAAGACAGGGAGTAGTGTGCACAGATGCGAGAACGGATTGTCGAGGAATAAGCTGTTGCAATTTTATGGAAGATGAACTTGGACCATGATTGAAATGATATACTATTTTTGTACTATATTATCTTTTTGAAATTTTTCATCCTTTTCAAATAATGTGAAACAAAACAAATGTAACTAAAAAAATAATGTCAAAACTGTGTTTGGCATATTTACATATAATTATCATTGTTTATTGTATTAATTCCGATTATTTTAATTATTGTCATCAGAAACAATTTTTGATGGTATTTTGACTTTTTCGTATCAAAAAACATATAAAATGATACCACACATGTGTATATAAACATTTATACTTTATACCTCAAATAATGGACAGCCATTTTTAAAAATCCGCCATATTGGATTACCGCATCATCGTAAAGTGGTAGACATTTCACCATCGTTTTCTACGGAAAATTTTCAATAAGAATCCACTCACAGAAATTGTATTTTGCAATTAATTTGAGGCTAACCCATTTAATTGAGCTAATTTGACTAGACTCTTTATAAATGCTGTAATAACTGTAAATCTGAAAAACAGTCTAGCTTTTTATTAGTATGTTATGTATCAGATAATAGTAAATCTCTGACAGATTTGTCGAAGAGAATTAAATACTATAAGTAAAAAATTATTAAAATTATAAGAATGATACAGCAACGGTTAAGCGTTTCTTTCCATGTCCTTTCAGTTGATATTTCACAATCAGAATGATCTGCTTAAAATTATTAAATTTCTCATTAAATCTTGGATCAAATATTATTAACTTTTACATCCAATAAAACATTTAAGCAGTTTATAGGTATTAATTTGTTTTATGGTTTTGTTCTACCATATCATTTTCAACGGAAACTGGAAATTTTTTAAAAGAGACTTTAGCACAAAAGTTCTTCAAGATGCAATAGCACGCTATTAATCGAACTAAAAGGAGGCACAAAAACACGCAAAAAACGGAACTCGAAACGAATATATATATTTAGAATGCAACCTTCAAACTTTCAACATTGTAATATTGCTGTACTCTTCAGGAATTCTATTTGAGGACCTTATTTGTTCCATTATATTTTGTATTGTGTTATTTTCTCTGTATTTGCCTCGACATCTAGTTCCTTTCTTAAGTAATCATTTCTGATTCAATCTGTTCTTATGCATCCTTTCACACGTCTTAGAAATTTCATTTCTGATGCTTGGGTTTGGTTCATTCTTTTTTTCCGTGTTCCCATCATTTTATAAACCATAATAGTGCCATTACCTCATAAAACTTTCAATACCATTTCTTTAATTTGTTTTTTTTTTCCTTTCAAAGAACTTGTGCCACATTTTCTTTGGGAGCTTTTGATTTTGTTAGCTGAATTTGTTTTTTAAGGAAGCAAATTTATGTTGGAAATGCGAAACCTTTTCTTTGATTTTCAATGACAAATTGAAAATGTTTTTACTTCTAAGAATGTTTTGTTTTTTTTTAATTGATATTTTTAAGTAATATGTGGAACGGCGTTTGGCTTATAGACAGTTCCATGAAGTCTGTCTTTACTAATATATAATCACCTGATCGTTTGTAAATATCGTTATATTTAAGTAACATTGATCTTTCATTTTTACACTTGCTTATACTTTTTGTCTGCCTTTTTGTTTGGGGAGATATTACACTGTTGTCTTATTCCTTTATGGTAATTCTTTTTTTCGGTATCAATAATAATTTTGGATTTTCAGAAAGGCTGTGCTTGTTTATAATAGATGTGTGAATCACTTTTTTCCATTATATACTACTGTTTTTAACTGATATCATCAAATGCTTTGTCATTATCAATAAATGCTAAATAAGTTGTACCAATTCCATTCAGACAGTAGATGGATGATTCACAGCAGATTTTGGAACAACAATAAAACATATAAAATCCGGCCTAATATAGCGCCCAGTAGGCCGGATTACAAAAAAGTAGGACTACCGAGAATGTTCTTAAAATAACTCAATTGCTCAATTTTGCCAGATGTAATTAATTTAACCCCATTTTTATAATTTTGCAGTAACTGTAAAATAAAAAAAAATCTAGTTTGTAATGTCTGTTTTAAGGTTTTAAATTTACATGAAAAATTATAATTTAATCTAATATAAAAATATTAAAATGTAAGTCAATAAATGGTATTGTTTTACTCACTTTACTATAATAAAAAATGAAGTTATTGGAGTTTGTTTTACTCGCTACGAACATGTTTCGAAGCAATGTCTTCTAAAAACCATAACTCCCTGCCGAGTTGCCTCAAAATGGGGAAACGAATTTAGTTATTAAAAAAACACATTACTGAGGACCAGGACAGATTACTTTGGGTGCCGGATTATCCAGGGCCGGAATTGAGAGTTTTACTGTAAAAGCATTTGCTCTGAAACTCTTTCCACATTTCTTAGGGAAAGAAAATGCAGATTATTTTAGTAGATTTTTTATCGAAACTTCATTGCGGATCACAGTTGACATACGCTTTCGAAGTTGATTTTTTTGTTTTAATTTTTACAGGAAAAGGGAAGAAAAACAACCCATACCATTGTATTAATAGCGTTAACAGAACTTTAGTAAAGGGAGGGGGGGGGATGTTGGCCCCTAAAATTTCCTTTTTACGCTGTTTATACCTATGAAAACGTTGGTAAAATCCATTTGTGGATCCGATCTTTCGTTCGGGAGTTTTTAGGAGGGCATAATGATAACAATGCTAAATATCGCGAACTTGGGGGGTGTTGGTCCCTCAAAATACCCCTGTCCTACGTTGTTTGGGCCTCTGAAAACGATGGTGAAATCCATTTGTTAATCCTACCTTCAGTTCGGAAGTTGTTAGGGGTGGACAGATAAGGACGGACGGATAGGAAAAACTGTGATAGCGATTTTGGTCGTTATCACAATATCTCCCAAATGGGTCGTTAAAAATAGGATCTGAAATTGGGATTGATAAAATCTCGAAATTAAAATCCTTTATATAGGAGAATAGATTGTTTGAAGAAATACAACTGAAATCTCATTATTACCAAAATAAGTTCGATTTCCATTGAATAGTTATAAATTATTTTCTGTAACCAGCTCTGTTAATTTTAAATCCTCTTTATATTTAACTTTATCCTTAGGATTTCTAATAATCTAACCTCTTTCAAATCATTATAATATACACAGGCGTTCAAAACCGTAAGGACGACCACCAGTTCTAATGGTTAAAAACAGAAATCAGATGAAACATCTTGTGGCAATTTGCATACCTGTGGACGAGCAGTAGAAACGTGGCGCACATGTAAATCTGCGAATCATGGGCACAGAGATCACGTAGTATCACTTGAAATGGTTAAAAGGAAAATTGGCATGGTAGCTGAATTGTGCTTGAAAGGATCGTTTGACGTGAAGGAAAGAAGTGACGAACGTGAAATTTTCGATGTCACAAACACATCATCTAGATAAGCGGTTCCCAACCGGTGGGTCGCGGAAGGGTTACAGGTGGGTCGCAACTTGATCCTAAAACTATCAGAAACCATCGAATAAACCATCAGAAAAGATCAGAAAAATCGAAACTCGATTATATAATAAGGAAGGGATACGATACAAATTATGGTTTTATTCTATATTCTTCTATTCCTATATTTGTGGAGGTATTACGATAAGGAAAGTTGGGTCGCCAACTGAAAAAGGTTGGGAACCGCTGATCTAGATGATTTCACGCGGGGAAATCATCTAGATTTTATTGGAAAGTTTGAAGGCCGCATAATAACAGGTCTTTAATAACAGGTCTGATTGGGAAATCTTTTTGTGTACCTTTATTTTAGCTCAAAGGTTGGTACCACTGTCACGTGTTTGATTATGTCTTTATATAGATACCA
>JAFIDM010025392.1:2972-15455 GCA_023159025.1 Thereuonema tuberculata
AAATAAATAATTTGATAAGTAAAACTTACAATGTTAAGAGAGGTGTATTACAAGTTTAAAATTTAGGTTCTCTGTTTTTTTATTTTATATATAAATTCTATTAGTGATATTATTAAAAAGTGCAAGATTTACATTTATGCCGATGGTGTAATACTAATAAGTAGCAACCAAAATCAAGCTTTTACTTCAATAAATCTTCAACAAGATTACTCTTCAATAACAGTAAAATATAAAATTTTGAATATAGAAGAAAAGTTTATTTATAATGTAGTCTTGAAAAATATATATAAATATAAAAACATCAGAGAAAAAATGCTCTTCTGAAAAGAAAACAAGACTTAGTTGGTTGAAGATTTTCAATATTCCTAATATAAACAATAAGTTTGGATTTAAAGTAAATGAATATACTTATTCAAAGATATTTAGACAAATAAATTGGAATAATTATAATTGTAATAATTTTAGAGAAATCAAAAACCAATTAGTAGTCAATAAAAATGTAGTAAAAAACTTCTAATCTATTCTTTAACATTAATTAAATTTTGTTTTTGAAAAGACACCGTTAAACTTTCCAGCATCTGTAAAACAGGAATAATTCTGTAATTACACCTATCAGGACTAGTAAACATTAAAAAAAAAAAAAAAAAAATCTGGAGCAACGGAGCAGTCAAAAATTTGTGTGCTCCGGCTCCGCTCCAGCTCCGGGAAAAAACCCATTGCTCCACTGCTCCGTGCTCCAGCTCCGGGCTCCGCTCCAAAACCCTGTTTTAAAGGGTTGGTTTGTTTTGTTAAAATTAAGGTTGTTTTATGTATTGTTAAAGTCAAACACAATTTGTGTAAGAGTTTATATTTATTCATTTGTGAGTTGGAATTTATGCTGGGAAACTGTGAAAGTGTAGAAACGTGGGAATCGGCAGTTTCCCATAGCCTCGTCACGTGATATGTCGCTGTTTTCTCGCGGGAAACACACTTAAGCTAGTAGTTAGTCGAGTGGTGAGTAATTTATTAACTAAAATACTCGCTACTGCTCAAAAAATCGTTTGCACTACGGTCGAGTACAGCAGTGCCGGATCTAGGAAATTTATCAGGGGGGAAAAGTCATCCCCATGCCGCCCCTGCAGCTGTTTTTCACTATTTAATGCAATAATAAATAACTGGATAAAAGTAATAGTCTCGTTAATGGGTGCCAAACCTAATTTATTTTAATAAATACACATATATTTTTTACTGAACAATACTATGATGTACAGGTATATACATTTAAAAAATTTTTTAAACCGACTAAAAAAAACCCCACTATTATCCTCTTCCCCAAACAATGATGATGATCTTCGCAGCTATCTTTCATTATGCTTTTGAAAATGTACTGTATGCAGATATTTTTATAAAATTACTTTCCTTGTTTTTCTTTCAGAAAATGAATCAATAGCTTCTTTATAATTTATTGAATTGGCCTCTTGGCTTTCTATAGACAGTATTGCGAGGTTTTTCAATCTGTCTTGAGTCATTGTTGATTTGAGATAGTTTTTAATTATCTTCAGTTTACTAAAACTCCTCTCACAGCTTGCTGATGTAGTTGGGAGCGTTAAGTAAGTTCTTAAGGCTATGCACACATTTGGGAAAGCATCAGTCAAATCTCTTTCTTGAATTAGGTTTAGAAGATCCAGTGGATTCATTTCTTCAAAAGTAACTGTTGAATTTTGTAACTGGTCACGAAGAACTAGGATTTCAGTAGGGAACTCATCTTCACTTATATCTTCAAGATATTTACTAGCGAGGTTTGCAGCACAAGTTTTCAACTCCTCGTCATTCAAGCTTTTCAAGTCTTTACAATTTAGAAAAGAAAAAATATTGTTAAGTGCACTTATACTCTGCATTCTATCTTTCAACTGGATCAGTATCACATCGATTACTTCCTTCATACCATGGTAAAACCTTTCTTTTCAGAGAAACTTCTTCCTTCATCATGCGACATCTCTCCAGGCATTATTTTCCTTTTTGGGATTCTGCGAGTTTCCATAGTTGGCTCCACCTCAATTTTTTGCGCTATTTCTTTAGCAGTCTTTAACCACTCATTTGTTTCATTTCTGAGCCTTTCCATACTTCTGGTGAGATCTTCCAGCATTTGTATTGTTTTTGACAATATTATGTTATGTTTCTGTATTTCCTTGTTAACTCTGTTAAATTCTTTTAAGATATTTGCCCATGCAACCAAATACGAAATAAGTCGGAAATCTTTTAAACTATGGATGAGACTGGAGGCATCAGATTTAGTCTCTGACATATAGTTTTCTTCTTGGGTCAACCCAATGAGAGCGCTGATTACTCCTTCAAAGTTTTTTACAAGAGCGTGTACTGCCTCGGACTTAGCAGACCATCGAGTATCACTGGTTCTTTTTAAATTCGTTTTTTGTATGTTTCTTCATGACTTCCCACCGTTGTGTTGATGAAACATAATAAGTGTATAACCTCTGGATTACTCCAAATACGTTCGTAATATTGTAATTTATAGGAATTTTTCGGCATTGTTTAGAAACCTTTAGAAACTTTTCTTTATTTATACACGGGAAAGTATTGATTATTATACAAGATTCATGATTGAATCTGCCTAATTTTTCCTAACTTTGCACAAATTCAAAAAAAGTATTAACGATGTCGAAAAATTCCTATAAATTACAATTATACAGATAGTCCAGGCAATGAAGACCAAAAAAGGCCGAATCGGGGAAATAATTCGCATAAAAGCCAATTTTGGCACAGTTGCAGGGGAAGGTGTCCTGAACAACATACTAAAAGTACTGATGGGTGTGGGTGGAGCTAAAGGGTGGGTGGGGGTTTAAAGGTCCTTTTTTCACTTTTTCGTGAATAACTCGAAAACTGCGGCCTATAGCAAAACAATGTCCATATACTAAATTAATCATCATAACATTTTCTACAAAAAAGGTCCTATACACTTTTTCGCTGGGATGTATACTTAAGGAGATATGGAGGGGGGAAAATGGACAATTTGGAAAAAAATGTTTGTTTTGCGGTTAAAAATGGCACATATATTCCTCAATATGAAATTCACATTAATTGTCGAAATCCTAAATATTGTATCTTCGAAATCGAAACTATCGTTATCGTCGACGGTGTCTTCGATGGGGGCTCCGTTAGTGCACGTGCCGAAGCTTTCGCCGCAGACAATGGAGCAGGCAATGCCTGCTTTCCGGCACCCGCAGTGCACATTACACCCAGTCGACCATCGGCAAAATATGGTGTTGAGAATGGAGTGAGGTGCCACAGGATCGTTCGTTGTCACCGGCTGTAGGATGCCATTGTATCCCCTGGCCCAACCCCATTGGGTGGATGGTAGGGGATTGCCAAGCCATTGTTGTAGCTGTCAGAAATTAATAAGACAACGTAAGTATTTAGCTCAAACAGATATTTGTAATGAAACAAAACAGTATTTGACAACGATATGTAAATAGATATACCTGTAGATACACTCTGAACGAGTGCTGCTTCGAAGCTACTCTGGTTGGAGGAGGAGTGGTCATATCAGATTTCGGCTTCGTCGATGCTCTCAAAAAAAGCCGAGTACCGGACTTTGTTGAGGTTTTGTTCGTGGGCTGGCGCTTGGTAAATCGCCAGAAACAGCTTCTCGCCAGCCTGTGCAATACCTCAGATAATGTTGAGGGATAAGTGAAAATGTCTGAGATTTGTTGTGTCAGGTCAGGTTTAGCTGTGAACAGCTTAGCAATTCCCACTTTCCTCTTCCCATGGATCGCCGAGGTCCTATACACTTTTTCGTTGGGATTTATACGTAAGGAGATACGGAGGGAGGAAAATGGAAAATTTGTGAAAACTTCATGTTTTTGTCAAAAATGGCATATATATTCCTGAAAATGATATCCACATCAATTGTCCAATTCCTAATTATCTTCGAAATCTAAACTATTATCATCGTTAAAATCAATGGTGAGACAGCTACTGTTAACCCTCTGACAATATTCCAAAGAACATTATAGCAAAAAAAGAGCGACGAAGATTTGGCAAAGCTGTTGACCTATGAATTAACTCCATTCCCTCTTGCTCTGTTCCTCGAGGTTGGAATGCGAAAAGGGAAGAAGTCATCCCTCTACGATGTTTTGCCAGTAGAGAACAACATAACTCTCGATCTCACCCAAAGCACCAATGTGTTAGATGGTGGTTTCCTTCTTCACCGCATGAAGTGGAAACCGTCCTCTTAACATTTCTTCAATTTGCCATCAATACATTGCCTACGTACAGAAACATTACGGTTAACATTGTACGGTGGTTTTTGATGGTTACAGTGATGTCAACAGCACAAAACGAGCAGAGCAGAAGCGAAGAGGGCTGCAAAAACTTCGGTTGACATTAACTATAATTAAAGCACGACCATCACAGTTCAACAGGAGCAATTTTTCGCCAATGAAAGGAACAAAACAAGACTGATCCACTTCCTCACCGAGAATATGACAGCAGCAGGGATTGAAACAATTGTTGCAACTGCTGATGCATGATGCTGATGGTACTATTGCGAGGTGTGAGTTGGATAAAGCTGCTGTGTATCCAACTGTTGTAATAGTTGGGGAGGATGTGGACTTGATGGTCCTCCTCATAAGATTGGCTCCACCATCTACCAACGTGTTCGTTATGAAGCCAGGCCGTGGGAAGGTGGAGACTAAATTGTTTTCAGTGCCACAACTTCAATTGCTCCCATTCGCCAAGACGATCCTCCTTCTCCACAGCTTCATCGGATGCGACACCACCTCGGCGATCCATGGGAAGAGGAAAGTGAGAATTTTTAAGCTGTTCACAGCTAAACCTGACCTGACACAACAAATCTCAGACATTTTCACTGATCCCTCAACATTACCTGAGGTATTGCACAGGCTGGCGAGAAGCTGTTTCTGGCGATTTACCAAGCGCCAGCCCACGAACAAAACCTCAACAAACTCCGGTACTCGGCTTTTTTGAGAGTATTGACGACGCCGAAATCTGATATGGCCACTCTTCCTCCTACCAGAGGAGCTTCGAAGCAGCACTCGTTCAGAGTGTATCTACAGGTATATCTATTTACATATCGTTGTCAAATACTGTTTTGTTTCATTACAAATATCTGTTTGAGCTAAATACTTACGTTGGTCTTATTAATTTCTGACAGCTACAACAATGGCTTGGCAATCCCCTACCACCCACCCAATTGGGTTGAGCCAGGGAAGACAATGACACCCTACAGCCGCTGACAACGAACGATCCTGCGGCACTTTTTCCCCCTTTCATATCTCCTTAAGTATACATCCCAGCGAAACAGTGTATAGGACCTTTTTTATAGGGAATTTTATGTAGATTAATTTAGTATTTGAATATTTTTTTGCTATAGCTGTAGTTTTCGAGTTCGAAAAAGTGGAAAAAGGGACCTTTAAACCCCCACCCACCCCTTAGCTCCACCCCCACCCATTAGTACTTTTAGTATGTTGTTCAGGACACCTTCCCTCACAACTGTGCGAAAATTGGCTTTTACACGAATTATTTCCCCTATTTTTCCTTCGTTGCCTGGACTAAGAACTCTTCTTCCATCCATTGTATTCATATAATAATGACTTAAACATATCACTTCTATTCTTTTGTAATGAACTAGTAAATTAGTAGATTGATGTAATGAACGAGTAATATAGTAATAATGATATATTACCTACCATCTATTACATTCTATCATTTGTAATGAATTCTCTGTATTAGGGAATAGGTTTATAGCCTATCCCAGACCATCTGAAGAAGTGCTCTTGATTAAAGAGTACGAAATATCAAGGATATAAAGTTTATTTAAGATAAAAAAGTGTTGATGGGAAGTTATTAGAAAATTCCAAACATAAAAAAAATATTATTCCCACGGAATAAATAAAAAATTTACTAAAAATATATTCCACTCTTTACATCAAATAAAACAAACATAAACACACACACACACACACACACACACACACAAAGAAAACAAAAAAACACAAGTAAACTTTAGAATTCAGTTCCACACTCATTATTATTATTTACAAACTTACAATAAAAAATAAAAAAAATAAAAAATCGATTAACAATCGACCCATTACACTCATACCCTAGCTACTTGCTGTTTTTCGTCAATGAAACATTCTCCGCAAATCATATCAACGCAATTAGCGCTCTTCTGTTTCTAAAAACACTTGTTTAACTTTTACGTAAAAGCAAGGATTTGAGTTCACTTTCTGTGAATTAATAGTTTAATAAAACCCCACCAGTATAAAAAAGTGATTTGATAATTTCTAAATTTTATGTTTTTATTTATATTTTTATGGCACTTAGAAATTATAAAAAAGAATCAATTTTCAATCCCATTTTGCCGCCCTCCCGGGAGTGCCGCCCGGGGCAGTTACCCCCCCCCATGCCCCCCCTAAATCCGACACTGGAGTACAGTGCACAAGTGAGTGGTGTTTTTCAATATGAACAGGCTGCTACGCAATAAAATGAATAAGCTAATAAAGAGGCTATTTTAAAATGGCTATTTTAGAAGAAGTGGAAGAAGAAATTTGTGAAAAAAAAAGCTTTGGATACGAAAATATGATATGTTCATTGTATTTCCCAACTCCATGTATGCAGATTGCTTCATTTGTTTGTTTTTATATTGTAGGGATTTAATATTCCAGAGGCACTCATATTGTACATATTTTGAAACAAATTTCATTGTCGTGTCTTCGCTCCAGCGAAGCGCCATTGTGAAAGCTAATGAACTGGCTTACAACGGGACATTCCCACTTGTTTAGTTGATGAACACATGATTAGTGGCGAGTGGAGGGGGGGTGCTACTCGCCCGAAAAAATAGAGTACGACTAAATCGTTTGACTAAATCTCTTACTAAACTACTCGACTAAATTATTGCTGTTCAGACATCTTTAGTTACTAAATTACTCGCCACTCGACTAAATTACTGGCCTAGTGTGTAGAAGCCTGAAGGATTTGTGCCGTGAGCAAAATTTGGATGGAGAATTGTGGTCAGATGACGAATTTAAGATGAATTCATTGGTGGTGTAATTACTGAGAATGGAGATTCAGACGGGAGTCGGAGAGTGCGAGAGAGTTGTCAACATGTAGACCCACGAGTTGTCAACATGTAGTTGGGGCTCTCCCGAGCCGGCCGTGGCTCTGGTGGATACGGCGAGCCGCCGGTGTGTTATTTCTCAGGAGAGAAATGCGGAGAACCAAGTCGTTTAAAAACTATATATGTGTGTGCTCGGGTAACTAAAGACGATCATATAAAACAATTATTGGAGAAGTGACATGACACTCCACCTGAAAGGACATGCCGTCCCAGGCGCGGGACTTATCTAAAACCTTAGGCAATTGGATACGTTATGCAAAGGGATACATAATGGTGAACAAGTGTTGTGCAAAATTTCGGATTCAGTGCATCAAAAGGCTGTGCCAAAGCGTTTTGATAAGGAACTCCAGGTGATTATGTTAAACGACTAGAGAACGTTCTAGGCCAACGGACCGGATGATAATGGAAATTTGTTATCAGCGGTAGTGTGATAAAACCTTGTGGTGTGATCAAATCTTTAGTGTCAAGTTTAGGTTCTGTGACTATGGAGGGTTGTTTACAATCTATGGTAACGATTTGGATTCGGTTCTATTTCCCAGAAATTCCCTTTCTCCACCAACGATCATGCTCTATTTGATGGCCATGAGATACTGCTATCGCTCTGCAGCGCAGTTTCCATTGCAGGAGACTACTGCATAGAACGGGAAGACTTATACGTTGCCACTCCTGCTGACAACATTTCCAGAGTCCATACAATGAACGAGGACGTCGTCTTCCCAAGGCTCGTTTTAATAGTCCAAATGCGCAAAAATCCATGGGCGATGCGTCTGGAGACTTCACTGGTATCTCGGTAAACGGTATAGCCTGGATTCCGGTTTGCTGTTCCATATGTGTCAGAAAATTCTGGGTCGATTTGGACGTATGGCTGGACGCCTTGTCTTTGTGGAGACGGACCTTGGAAACGTCGTTTCCGTAAAGAGCAGGTAGTTCCTGTGTATAAATTGGTGTCAGTACGTGATCCTGATAGTACACAGAATTCACCTTACATTTTGAGCCATTCTCCGTATCTGTAGCTTGCCTTGATAGGAATAACCCGCAACGATCATGAATCCCTTCGAAAAAGTTTCACGACATTCT
Source organism: Thereuonema tuberculata (assembly GCA_023159025.1). NCBI lineage: Eukaryota > Metazoa > Arthropoda > Chilopoda > Scutigeromorpha > Scutigeridae > Thereuonema > Thereuonema tuberculata. Next base: position 11,188 of record JAFIDM010025392.1, read on the forward strand.
CTGTACCAATTTGGAAACGATTTGGCTCCCACTGGGCGATAGAAAATCGCCCTTGGTTTATTGCAGTCGGACAGATAAACATATGCTTCGTCTAATGTGGCCACATACTTCCATTTATCCCCAGCGAGATGTCGTTCATACAGTTTTCTGCAATTTGTGTTACGTTCTGAAATGTGCTTTGGTAAGAGCTTGTAAACCTTGCTTTTATGTCTCTTTTGAAGTCCCAAATCTTTATGGATAATCTTGTTTACGGTACGAAGAGATATTCCTACCTTCGCACCAATGGTCCTTTGGGTCGCTGGATTGTTCCCCGTCACCATTTTCTTGACTTTCTGAATGACAGTGTTTGTGTGACTTCTAGGTGTCCTTGGATTTGCTTGCTTTTCAGTTCCGGAAATCTGTCCTGTACGGGCCAAACCAACATCAGCTAACACATTATGAACTCCTTTTTTCGAAATGGTGAAACCTCTTTTTCTACATGCCGTAATTATTGCGGAATAACTAAATTTCGCGTCGGAAAGGGCAGTAATGTACCCTTCCCAAAACTGTGACACATTCGGCGGCATTTCTCCGAACAAACTAACCCGCACCCCTCCACACTAATCTTTAAGTACTCACCTGTACATTTGCATAAATTTGCATACCTACTGTGATTGGTTGCGTCGTCACCGCGCCATGCAAATCGTTACCATAGATTGTAAACAACCTCTATATATCAGTGTGTTGGTGTGAAATATCACCGCAACGGGGAAATTCATACTAGGTGAAAAGAAGAACCGAAAATCGTCGAAGTAATTGCCTCATGTTTTCTTTTGAAGGACATATATTTGTTGTAAAGAAAAGAAATAACCTTTATGTAATTAGAAAGATGTTTTGGTTAAAATTAATAATAACTAAGAAGTAGATTTTGGGGGAAGGAAAGAGCAGGCCAAGATACAAATAATACCTGTTGTGGAAAAGAGGGTTTATTTTGGTATTTCCTTTCATTTATTATATATATATACATGTGTATAATGTGTGTTTAAATAAGGTTGATTGCATAAGAAGAAATATTTTTCTTAATTAATTTTTGAGGTATTTTTTCTTGACCGGTCAATTTTTTGCTAAGTGCACTTGGAAAAGGAGGGAGAAGTAGCAGTTTTCCAGTAGTCGGATGGCCAATTATTAAGATTAAGCATATAATCTTTTGTAATTTGTATTCTAGTGTGTGTTTTTGATAAGAACAGGGAAAGGAATATAATTACATGTGTTTTGGGCAACTAAATAGGGGGAAAGGCCTGTATTTTAAGTGAACCGTTATTTTTGATACAATTTTGGAGAAGAAAATAAAATGTATTAAAAGAAGAAATGGTTTAATAAAGTTTTGAGTTTGATTTTGTTATAAATAATCCTTGTCTGTTTTATTTATTCTGGGAAGTCAGAAGTTGTGAAAAGAAAAATTAATTTGCTGATTGATATTTTGATAATTATTATTTGATACAAACGTTACATTAAACTTAATGAACAGAGTTAGCTGATTGATATTCATAAGATATTACTTAACAGTAGTAATTTTTAGTATTTATTATCCGTGATATTTTTCTTAACGTTGTCTGAAGGTTATATTTTTGGGCGGTTTTTTGGGCCCAGCGATCGCCATATTGGATTTACTATAACCTGATTCATCGTCTGACTTGCTCATTATAACCTATCCTTTTAAAACAGGATTCATTTAATCTTTGAAATATCTATTTGTATTGTTGTCTCTGCAATATGTTTTGGTGGCAGGGCTACGGTCCTTTTTTTGGGTAATATTTTATTTATTTGATCCTTTTTCGGCACTTGGGTTTAGGATACCAATTCCCACCGCGCCTCCTGCGGTGTCCGGACAGCTCTCGTCGGCCCTTGAAAATCCGAGGAAGGTAGTGCGATTTTCGTGCCGGGCCGTACCCATATCCGCAGCAGGTCTCCAAGGTGAACAGCCTCTAGTCGATAGATCAATGTAGGTAAGGGAAGTCGGCAAGTTAGATCCGTAACTTCGGGATAAGGATTGGCTCTGGGGGCTGAGCCGGTCGGGCTGTTGTGTGAAGCGGTTACGGATTGAGTACCTGGACTGGGCGTGTCCCGAGGCTTTCGCTCTGGCCCCGTCAAACGGGCTGGCGTTCGTCGGACGGACGAGCCCGGACCAGCGTCGGGTCCTTTCCGTGGATTGCCTCAGCTGCGCGACGGGTTTACTTTTGGTTTCTTTGTTAATATGCCTCGTCATCTCTTAGTGACGTTTTCTTACTTTTATTCCCTCTGATGCTTCCCTAGGTTCAGGATTAGGAAGCATAGCCCGATCGGATCTGGCAAGCTCGATGTACCTTGGTCGGACAAAAGACCCCTTCGGATCTTAGACTTAACTGTGCCAACGGCTACCATTCGAATATTTTTTCCCTCCCGCCCATTATGCTTAAGAAAGTGAACGGTAACACCCCAAAGGAGTACGGCACTTCGGCCGAGAGCCGATTCTAGCATCTCAGAGCGGGTGGAAGCACCTCGCGAATTTCTGATGCACTTCCTTCGTCGTGACATGGATTGGCTCACCTCTCCATTTTTGAACGATAAAACGACTTTGTCCTGTCGTGAAGGGTATGACTCGTTTGCTGCTTGTTCTCTTTTCAGTTTCGGTTGCCGACCAAAGAAGCTTTCTTAGATGCCAGGGCAAGACGGATAATACGGGGTGAGTAGACGGGTGACCCGCCCGCAGCCTTTTGAGCAGCTGCACGTGAGGGTTGAGCCACTCCCGCTCATGCGGACGAAAGACGCAGCGTTGAGGGAGAACGTTTATATGTTAATTGTGAGTCCTGTCAATGGGGTAAAACTGCCCTCCCTTGTGAACAGTCCTCCCGCTTTGCCTTCATCTTTCTCTGGGTTCGTTTCCGGGGTTGGGGGTTTCGCACCTTAGTAGTCCATGTCCCCTGCTATGCCCTCACGGGTAACGCAGTAACCGACTAATGACTAATGTGTCAAGTTGTTTCGCAGAGCGTGGTTTCTCTTATAACCTGCCCGTGTCATCATTTTCCACCCAAAAACGAAATACCGACCATATCTAAAGTTTAATTTATCTAAAGAATAATTATTATTTTTGACTCATAACGCCAAAAGGATTTAAAACTCACCTTTGTATAACCTAAATACTGCGCTAACTTGTGAACGAAGCTTCTACAGCAAAAATGGTTTTGAGTTTCGAAATCAGCGTAAACAACTGAGTAAGTATGCCAAATTTCATTAAAATCAGTGCAATGGTAACGAAATTATTTGGTTTTGAACGTATGTTTTGTTAGAATTTCAGTTAAAATTTCATGGAAACAACATGGAATGACAAAATGAAATAATATTTCATCCAATTTGAGTACCCTTGATTCAGTGGTACCATTGAGAACCTTGGATCTATCTTAATAACTTAATTATATCGAGTTACAAACAGACAGACGAACTTAGCCAATTATATAAGTTGATTCTTAATACAAATATATGTATTTTCAGTGTAACTTAACATTCATATCTGTGGTATGCTATTTAAGTAGATTAACAACTAAAGTGAAAGTTCTGTGTTCTTCTGTTGAGTAATAATGAATGTTCTCCCTGTGGCAGTGGAGAATTCTGGTGATTTTAAAATATCAAGAATGTTGCTCGACTTCACCCAATATCACTTCTTTGCAAAGAAAAACTAGTTGATGGTGAAACTTGTTTGAAGAACATCACTTGAACATCATTGATTTCCTTTGATGTTTCAATTACTTTACCTACATACCATTTTTTATCGTAAACACAAACAACATAGTTATTTTGGGTTATTGGATTAAAATCGATTGGTGTTTGTGATCCGTCAACTCTGAACTGCACATGTTTAGTATGAAATGATGATGATGTTCTACTTATCAGAAGAGTAGATGAATCCATGGGGATGTAGCAGTGGTGATCCCTTGTACCATCTCTGGGACTTGTTGAAGTGGTTCTTGAGATACTCGTGCTCTTTGTTGAGTTCAGTCACCAAGACAAAGTTTATGCCTTCAATATTTTCCATATAAAACTCAAACATGTCCTTAGTGGTTAGCATGTGGACCTCAGTTAGTCGCTGAAAGACTTGCCATTGTGACAAGTGTCTTCACTGTCCCACCAATCCCATCACACGGACCCTTGCCATGACTTGTGCAAAGAAGTGCCACTTGGCATCAACACCAAAGTCCTCTTAATGCCGACACAAGTTATAAAAATTCTTTCTATTCTTGTATTGTCCTCCTGAT
>JAFIDM010025393.1:0-15455 GCA_023159025.1 Thereuonema tuberculata
GGAACGAAATGTCTCAAGACATCATACAGAACTTGTATGACTCAATGTCCGATCGTATCGCATCTTGCATTCGCGCTAGAGGGGATCCAACGGAGTATTAACTCCTCCGTTCTTTTGCCTTTTTCTCTGAAATAAATTATCCTTTTTCTTTGATTTTCTTATCATTTACTTATATCAAAGTAGTCATTACGTATGTAAAATTTCTTTTCATTTTGACGACTCCTTCTTGGTTTGCTAATTGTTTTATCCATGAGTGTAAAATGTAACTATTTTATTTGAAATTTCTTGGAAAAAAAAATTATTTTCGTATTCAAAGTGAAACTGTAAATACATCTATGATGCATTGGCTTTTTACTTTGTTTTGCTGGTTAAGGACGTGTCAGAACTTGCATGGAGTAAAAATAATTTCTTCTCCGTTATACTATTTTATATGATTCAATGACATGATTTTTGCAAATCAGTTATAAAATATTTATATTTTATGCGAAAAACATTACCTAGAAAAATTATTTGTAAAAAAATTAAGAAATGGAATAAAGAGGGGAAACTTCTGTTTGCTTCAGAGAAATGGTCTCATAGTTTAAGTGGTTAATCCTCAGATTAAGCGTTGCTTGATCTGACATTTCAGGATTCGTTTCCGTGTTGAAATCTTTTTTGGCATTAAGGTTTTTTCTTAATTTAATATTTCAAAAATAGTTTTTTGTAACTGTTTTTTGTTTCTTTTTTAAAATAAATATGAGATAAGACATATTTTGCATTTGAAATTTCAATTCAGTTTATTACAAAATTCTTACATAAAATGTAATTCATCACGTATTAGATAAAAAGGAGATACAACATTGGCGGCGGCGGTTTGCTACGGCAGGCTGCGATCGATAACTTCTCAAGGCAGGAAACATTCTATTATGGATCAATTCTTTGACAAGGGTATCCTTAAAGTTTTTATCGAAAGTGTGAAAGTAAATTGTCCATGGATTGTCCGCAGCATCGGTCCATGGCATAAAGTAGACAGTATTCTTCGCATACTTTGGAGAATGGTCCTTACAATGTGACCGAGTTGCTTCAAATGGATCGGGAATTTTGGCGTAGAAGCGTCGCACATAGGGATTACATGGTGGAAGGCCATAGGAATCGAAATATTCACCTTGTCTTTCTGGAATGGATAGGAAAACAGCGACCCAGTGACTACCCGGCTCGCTATGTTTATCTAGGTTGATGATGTAAATCGAACGAGTAGCAATGGTGAGTAGTTAATCACATTCAAACACTTCACCAAGATAATGTTTCGTCTTAGGATGAGAAGAAAGGCAATGCTACAGTTCGAGTGTGTTCATGGTGTTGTTGTTTTAGTCTAGAAGAATGTCGATCTCCAGAATTTTTTGAAATTCAGCGTAAACAATAACATTAACTATTTTCGTTAATGCCCTCTGAAAACTGAAGTTAATTCGTACTGTACCTTGGTGTATCAATTGAAGATGTTGATCGTTAGCACTGTTATCACTGGTCAGATCAAATGCAAAAAGCGTACATCCTGCAGTGTAGTCCTTGTAACAGAGTGAGAAGTCTTCGTTGGAGAGAAATTTGTTGGTGATTGTATGAAGAAAAAGGTAACTGCGCACATATTTTTGGCTGGTGAAGTGTGGTTGGAGAGGATGATTGGGAATATTTTTCCCGTCGATGGAGATGCCGATGTAGTTAATATGGAAGTGATGAAAGTTGAAAGGGTTTTCTTCGAATGATCCGTTGAAGGAGGAATTGTCAACAAGATCTACGATGATTCGTTTAGGAATTTGTCCAATGAAGGCAATGTTGATGGAGCCCTGTAAGTTGCCTTGAGATAGAGAGCAGACTTTGCATTCAACTCTGTTGATGGGATACTTAGCTGGAGTATCAACTAAAGTTTTAGAATCCCATATGACAATGCTGGGAGAGCTATGCATGTTAGATGGGAATTTTGTAGGTAGGATTCTCATCGGGAGAAAGTAGCGTGAAGGCGTTTTTGTTTCAAATCAGTCGAATACAAAGATCAACGTTGTTGAGTAGAGCTCATTTTGCTGAAAAATATATTTTTTTTTTTTGTTTTTTTTTGTTTTTTTTTTTTTTTAAAATGTTTATCAGACCTATTTAGGTGTACTTATTACCTGTACACCTGTAATATAGGTTCTGAGAGTTTAATCTTAAGTATCACTTTCCACCCATAAAGAAAAACGAGACAAAAGAAAAGAAAAAGAAAAAAAGAACTATGATTAGTAACTAGATTATGTAATGAATTTTATATTTTTATCTATTACGTCGACAATTAAATTTGTTTTTATATCTCCAATTTTTTGGTTATTGTAATTATCCCAGTTAAGTTGATGAAAAAGTTTATATATAATATTACCATTTAGACGGTACCCAAAATTATTTTTTATTTTTTTATCATTTATTGAACTGAGCCAATTGTTTCTAGTAATATTGTTTTCATTATTATTTTTCTCATTTTTTATTTTAAAGAAATTTTTAAGAATTGTCTTATAAATAAATTTCTCTTCTATAATTAATATTTTGAATTTTTTCCTTATTTCATTCCTTTCAACTATACTTTTTTTATTAAAATTATAAAAGATATTTTTTAGTATTTTAAAACATGCTTTATTTATATTTTCAATTTGTTTCTTATTAATAAAAATCCAACTATCCAGGCTATAATCTAAAATAGAATCCACAAGGGATTTATAAATTATTATTTTTTGTTTTAACGGAAAAATTTGCTTCATGTGATAGAATAGGTAAGTCAATGAGCTCAATTTATTTATGACATATTGATAATGTGGAGTCCATGTAAATTTCTCATCTATGAATATACCCAGGTATTTATATTGAGTAACGAAGTCTATCTTTTCGCAGTTACAAAGGACATTGTTTATTTGTTGAGTATCCTCCAAGTTTTTACAATCTTTTTTATGCAGAAAACAATATAAATTTTTATTAATAATTTTATTCTTATTTTTTATAATCATTACTTTTGTCTTTTTTATATTGATTGTCATTTTATTATTAAGAGCCCAATTATTTATCTTATTTATATCAATTTGTAATCTGTTATATGCATTCCATTGATTTCTGTCACTCGTAAGAATTAAGACTATCATCAGCATATAGATAGATCTTAGAGTAGATTATACAATTATTTATAGAATTCATGTAGAGGTTGAACAATAGAGTTGAACAATATCGGAGTGCAATCTTCCTATGAGGTCTAAGTTTTACCTTCTTTGAGTAGTTCGAAACGTGTTTTCAGTCCACTGTTCGTTGAGGTGGCTGGATCAATTTAATTAAAGGCACCCGGTGTGTCCTGGTACCAACCTGAAACAGTGAGTTGGAAATCTTTAACATCGTGTCGAAATTCAGAAAAGTTTCAAAGTAAGCTCGGTAGCTGTAGCAGTTATATGAGATAATACGAGTTTGTCATTTAAGTAGATGTCAATTTGACTGAAGAGAGAGTGGAGTATAAGATTGATGGGACTTACTTTGTCTCCTGCAACAATTGGTTCGTTGTTGGCTCCATTGACAATGCGAAGTTGAAGATGTAGAAGTGTTTCTGATAAATCCAAGTACTCCTCCGATGATGACTCACTAATTGTGAATTCTATGGGAGCATTTTCAGTCAGTAAAGAGATCGGAAAGAATTCGCTTTCGAGAGTGCCATTGATAGAAACAGTTGTTGGAGGTAAAGCGAAAAGATCTAGTTGATTGTGGAAACATTCGCAGCTCTTGGGGTGGGGGAAAAGACCTGAAGAAGCCATCTTGCCTATGAAGTGAAAATGTCCTATTTTGGAAAACAACGTTGGTAATGGCAAAGCTCTTTGGCCGGCTTCGGAGGACTATAAGAAAGACCAATGATATCTCGTTTGAGTTGTGGACGCTTTCGAGAGGGAGCCTCTGTATGTTCTTTCCTTTTCTGTTTCTGCTTCCCTCGACCTTGTTGGGAGCTTGGTGAGAAAATATGTTGAATGAGTTCGCGAAATCGCGCTTTGGCTGCTTCTTAAAAAGGTTGTCCCTGTTCGATATCGTCCAGGAGTGGCGTTACTCCAGGTAAGGCCGATCCTGCAGACAGGACAAGTCTCTTACGAAGGGGTTGGACCCAACGTGCGAGAGAGGAGAACAAACCACCTAGTCTGTGTCCTTGTTGATAGCGACAACCAATGAAAACCGGTATATCAGGGATGGAAGGATTGCTACCGTAACTGCCTGTATAGAATAGTATTCGTGACACTTCAGAGGGTGGCAATAATAGGGTTTAGCAAGATGTCTGACCATGTTAGCGAACTGTTCGGAAAAGAAGTTGCAATGTCACACGACCTCTCTCGAAAGAAATGGGACGTCCTGCGTCATCACGCAAATAAATAGAAACAGTTTCGAAAGAGTGATGTAGTGGTGGACGATAATAGAGATTGGTGTATGACTCTGTTATGAGATCTTCGTCATTTCAACCTACCTGAACCATGCAAAGTAATGGAGCCATTGTGTCTCCAACAACACTGCTTTCGACGATGTCCGAATAAATATAGATACTGTAAAAACCTCCATACAAATCTAAGACTAAAAGATTGAATTCCTGTTCACCCCCAAAGCCTAGGATACCGGAAAGGTGTCTTGACATTCTCAGTTGGTGCGGCCCTGATATCTGAATGTTGACTTTATGTGAATACGAATTGTAGGAGAAAAGAATTCCATTGTCATTTTGATAATGATGTATCACAATATTGTTCAGAAGTGCGATGAATTGCTCTGGATCTGAGTAATGGCCGGGGACAATATTGAAAATTTTCGTTTCGGGAAGGTTTTCAACATCAACATTAATGTAAAAATATAAAGAATGAATAGATGAAGTATCAATATTTTGCATCTTAGGGGGTCGAATACCTGTGATCGTTTCTCTCAGAGTAAGAAGTTGAATAGAAGGATCTAGGGAATCTTGTCGAGAAACCAGTTTGGATGTGTCAAATCCCAAGATGTATGCGTGGGATTCGGAATTATGATGAAGAGATAGTGCTCAATGTTCTGAGCACTAATCCGACTGTCGAATTCAGGATCGTAACCTAACCACCGAACAAAGTATTCTTTTCTCTGGCCACGACCAGGCTCATGTAGAATTTTATCAATAGGATATTGAGAACGATAGGATTTGAGAATGACCTGTAATTCGGGAGAATAAAATGATCCCTTTTCTTATGGCTTACCGTTATCGTCACGCAGAATTTAGGCTGGTGGATTTCAATTCACAATGTGGGTTACTGTAAATATTTCTCTCGACCAGTGACCAGTGTATCCATTCGCAAAGGGTTTGCGCACACTGCTTACACGCACCCGATTGCCCACCTGGGTTGCAGTGGAGGGTTGTGGTGTCAGCTTCGACTCGTAGAGGTTCTGCAAGACACGTGATTTGTTGGCATCGTTCACTTGGTTTGGAGTCATTTTAATACTTCATTGATAAGAGTTGTTGCATGAATAGAGAATTTCATCAAAAATTTCAATGTAACGGTAGCGTCCAGTATAATGAAAATAGCGAAATAGTAATTTCTTAATCGAGCGATGGAAACGTTCAACAACACTTGCCTTTGTCTCAGAATATGTTACTATGAAATGAACATCATAATTTATTAGAAGTTTTTGGAACTTTGCATTTAAAAATTCCTTACCCTTATCAGTTTGTTGGTAAAACATCGATGTTGGTCAACAGAAACTTATAACCACTATTTTTATGGCTGATTGATGATAGGTCTAATAAATCACTTTGCCACTGGCAATTTAGACCTTCGACAATAATCTTATTTTTGGGGAAGTGATGTCGAACTGGACAAAAGAGAGTGTATCTATCCTTTGATTGTAACCATTCTTTCACTTACTTGAAAGTGATTTTGGGATGAGTCAGTTTCACAGTTCGATATAATTTTTAAATCCCACCAAATGAGCCAGGACATCTGGGATTAAAATAGTCCTTGTGAAGAATTTTATCAAGGTTTTGTGCAGCACTGATAATTGCTCAAAAGATTTCCATTGACTGAAAACTTCGGAAAAAGGAGGAGAAACTTGGTCTTCACTCTCACTCGATGCTCCGTCCGTTGTTTTTTTTTGTTTTTTTTTCTGACGACTTTCAACATTCATCACTCCTAAAGGACCAGACGCATCCAATCGTTTTAGTTTTGTGCTGAGACGAGCTGCTTTTGTTCTCTGCATGATGTCGCGCCATTCTTTCGCATTTCCAAAATAGTCTTTTGTAACGTTCAGATGAATCAACAGTTCTTGGAACTTCGACCATCCCTTAGAGGTAGCATTGTCAATACATGCCGGACGGGCGATGTAATTGATCAGTTCTAGAATATTACTACCTTGAATTTTCACGTTATTAACGATCAACTCACCACTGTTCGAATGCCAGGAAGTTTTGGGAAGAGATTTTACCTGCTCGATTAAAGTTTTCCCCCTGGTTCGATATAATTTGGGGATAGTGATGTTCAGTAAACGACTCCACGATTGTGTTTCTCCTTCATCATCAGCAGCACTACGTTTGTGTTTCAACTCTACTTCTTCTTCATCGTCTGATTGCGTTGCGGAGCCAACACGTGGAGCGGGGAGCCCGTGTGGCCGAAACGTCTTCAGATGTTGGAGTTCGTAGTTGACGAAAGAAAACACGATACTTCTGTTGTAAATCACTGATGAACTTTGATTTCATATCATCAGAAAGATTTGGATCACAAAACAACTGGTCCAATTCACTCTGTAGGGAGTATAGTTTTTGAAACAGTGGTTAATAAGGATGAAATGTCTCAGATGGTGGGAGTCGTTGCTGAATCGTTTCTTCCGGCACTACAAAGAGTTTCTTCAAGTTCCCCGTAGCGTTCACTGACTATCTCATCCTAAGATCGAACCGAGTAAACCTCCCAAAGCGGAGAAATGGAAGAAAACCGTTTCCTGTCTGTAGCAATATTCTTCTGTGCTGATGAAGTGTACGTTTTGGTTGCACTAGAGTTCACAAGCTTTTTTTGTAGCGTTGCAGATTCCGCTTTTGAGCAGCAGTAATTCTTACATTTCCGTTTAAGATGTTCTTTACAACTTTGCACAAACAACGTATGAACTCATCCGAACCATGGCGAATAACTCCCTTCATTTGAGGTGAATTTATACACGGAAATGCTAGAAGTAGAGCCTTGTATTTCAGATGGCGACAAGGCGGCGAAGTTCTCTTCATTGTGGCTCGATCTCGACTGGTGGAGGCGGTCGCTAGCACTGTGGATGTTTAAGGGAGTAAATAGTCAGAGGTGTGTCAGGAAAAATCCCTGCTCGAATGCGGAATTCGTCTCTCGTTTCTGGTTTCAATTCGATAAATAAATAACCATAGCTCTGACGTGTAGCGTCATTATAGGTCTCTCAAGAAAACCCTTTTCATTTTCCAGAAACAATTGCCTGGCAAAGTATGAAATCTGTTGTTTGTCACGAATATTGCGAAAGAAGATAAAATAGTGAGTGTTTAGTGATATAGTCCTATGAATATTATCTGGATAGAAAAGATTCTGGATGATGTAAATTATACCAGTATTTTTATGATGGCTGTATTTTGTAAACAGTTGTTCTACCACCTTCGGTTTTGACTCACTCATCAAGTCATCGAGAATAATTAACTTTCGCTGCAGCGTGTTCAAGGTTTGTAGTTTTGGCACTCCTTCAGCAAATTGTACAAATGGTAGAAAGTCCAACATCCATGACTGATAAGCTCCATAATATCAAATTACCTTTTCAGGAGCTGGTTCAATTAAAATGTCTACGTAATGTAAAAGTTTTTTTATAAGTTTACTTTCACCACAAGATGTCGGACCGGCAATAATGGAAGTGAACGGGTGTTTCAGGGTGAACGAATTTTTCTCTACGACTTCCATGGCTCTCTGTTGCTTGGATCTACTTTTTTTTTGTTTCGTTTTTAGAAATGAGTAACATTCTGTCATGTGATCCGGCACCAGGAGAAATATTTTTCCTATTAAATCATTTTATATGTTTTCTCTCCTCTTTTAAAGACCAAATTCTAAACAGTTTGCATTAAACAAAGAAAGGAAAATAAAGAGACGACAATAAAAAATTTCAATGGTTAAAATAAACAAATGACTTTTATTTTTATTTTCAAAAAGCCTCTTTTCACTACATCATTTTTTTTTAGTAAAAAAACATTTAAAATATATTAATCTAAGCTATTTTATATTTTTATTCCCTTCACCTTCTTTACAAAAACTGTAAAAAGAAATACCATCACCTTCTTTCTTAATGATTTTAAAAAAAAATTGTTACATAAGTATTAAGCCTGCAGTTGGATTTTTTTTTCCCTCTCCGACATTAAGATAATATCTCTAGACTTCTCTCATATGTAAAAAAAAAAAAAATATCTGATAAATAATTGGACGAATGGAAAACAAAATAAAAAACTTTTAAAAGCCATACGGTGTTGTCATAAATTTATGGGGGTGATAACACGCTTATCAACTACAGCCCTGTAAATTTTCACTTCAGGTTTACTCACAATTTTTCTATCCTGAGTCCTCATTATTTTGCTTTGATTTTCGTTACAGATTTGCGCTGGTAAGGATATGTTCATCACCAACTCATGAACCATTTTTCCAGCAATTCTATTGTAATCTTCTTACCAGCCTCATATGACAGATAAAAACCCGGGATCTTCATGATGAGAAATAAAGGTTCACCCAATGTGAAAGATTCAATCTCGAAGGCATAGTTTTTAGGTCCTACAGTGCAGAATTTTGATATTGAATATTGTGGTCCAAAACCCTTTCTTATTTCATCTGACATCGATCCCAGGAACATAGAGTTGCATTCGATTGGACATTCACAGTTTTTATTGTGAATAAAAAACACAGAATCGGTGTCTGTATAGAGACGTGAAAACTTCAGTTGTTCCATGTAATTAAGAATTTCAAGACGGGCATGGCAGGTCACAAAGGCTGCCAGAATTATATTGGTATAGGGTCCAGTAGGAATAGTTTCACGGTCATTTTTCCACTGAACTTGGGCAATCTTATCATCATTAAAAGAATTAACGCTAGTAACTGATTTGCAATCATCATTTATTATCTTGAAGAAATCTTTAGGCTCACAAATGTATTTTGTTTGCGTCCTATGCACTGATTGTGTTAGCTTCCCATAAAAGCTGTTTAGACATGTCTTTGCTAAATTTCTCAGTGCCGGATTGTTTTTTATTTCGTGTTTTTCCAGTTGTATATCCTCTTTCTTAAAGTAGTTATCAATGTACTCCTACTTTTCTTCTTCAGACACGCATTCTGGCGGAAACCAGAATTGGTTTGTTTTGTTGGAAATTTCTCTGGGATTTATTCATTAATACTTAGTAATTATTATCTCAAATGATATTCCTTTTTATAATCCAAACAAATGTCTTACTGGGTTAGCAGAGTTGGGCAAAAGAATACTGGCATGTGATTGAGCATTAAAATAAATTCAACAAGAGTGGAAAAATTTAGTCTAAAATATATTATAACACCTAACTTTGTACATACAACATCATTACAAAATTCTATAATCACATATGCACAGTTCAAAGTCTATCAGTTTATTTCATATCTTGATTAATTGGCACTATTGCCTCTTCTTAGATAACCTTCTATTCTTTATTAAATACAGTTCGGTTATTAAGAGATTAATCCTAACTGAATTACTTTTCATCTAATGTGATTTATGGCTACTTATCATTTATGATAACTTTTACTAATCATCTAGTATGATATTTCCTTTCAAGATTTATTCTCTTAAAATTAATAATATAACTATTCATCTAGTATGAATTATTTACTGACTTCATTCATCTAGTATGATTATTAGTTTCGTCTTGATCAATATGAATTATTCTCATCTATTTAATTCATAACTCTATCATTTCAATGATCTATCTTGGAATATCTATGCATTATAAGATTCCTTCCAATAATTCCTAGTTGAATTATTCACCGATAGTAAATTCCTAATTACTATTTATTTATTACTGTAATAGTTTATTCACTGCCATAATATTAGTTTGTTAATCGCTGAAACTTGGAAGTCGAATGTTCTTTATTATCATACAAATAGTTCCTTATCAGCTTATCCTAACTTCATCTAACACATAAGATTAATAATAATAATAATTCTTAACATTCCTTGTTAACTGCTTTAATATTCTTGGATACCTAAGATACTATAACTGTCTTCAACTATTTGTATTCTCGATGCCTAGCGATTCTATAATCCGAAGGTCCGCTATTTTTGCACGTTTCCGCAAGCCACATTGTAAACGTCATCCTTTGGACCGCCAATGGAAATTTTAAGTAAAATTCTGAACTTACAGTTCATTTAGTTCGTTGATTCATTACGTTACTTCCAGTAATGAATATCTGCGACGCTTGATCAGAATTGCTCGCCAGATTTAAACCTACATTTCATCTCGGCCTCCTTTGGTTTCCAGGATGAAATTCACTGTTGACCGATTTCCTATTCGATAGGTCACACTCAAAATTCAGTTGTTGAATTGTTTAAGGAAACTCAAACTTTAATTCTTACTGGTTTAATTTTATGCCTATGGCTTAATACTATTCATCTTAACTTTTCTTAGCTCAACTGGCTAACAACTATTTTCATTCTACTGGAGATTAGGAACTCCCGGCAAGCTTCGGAAGCATTTAGCTCCGCAAGCTTCGGAAGCATTTCTTCGACTACTTATTGTCATGGTAGCGGCATCGTCGTTTTCATAGTTACTTATTATATTATATCCTTTTCCTGTTAATTCCGCAGACAATATTTAACTGTTCTCTTAGTGACGTCATATTTTAATTGCGATTCCGGCTATTCACATTATACATTAAAAATTACGTTTAAAGCTTTTTATAATATTTATATTTATTTTATAAAATAAAATAAATTATCCCACATCTTTTATTTTCAAAAACATGTTCACATATTCTGTGAATAAACCTCCAGAATGGGTCTGCCGACTGTATTGCACCATTGTAGGAGAATGCCAGACATGATACAGTTCCCACAGTTGGTATTCGCGCTCCAGTGCAGCTTTCACTTCTTAACTTATCCATATCCAGATGAACCAACGTTTTTCATCGTCATGTTTGCAACGATTTCGAGCTTTCTTCTCCAATCACGTTCGCCACAACGGAAAGAATAATTCCTTTTCCCAACGCTAAGGTAAAACAGGATGGAACTGAGATTTAGGCGGTAGTATTTTACACTTAATTAAACCACAGTAATTTTCTATATCCATGGTGTTGAATTTATGTAGAATTCTTGGTCCCTTAATATAATATTCTTTATATTTTAAAACATATGGATACAAACTAACAATGTCAAAATATTTAATGACTTCGCCTTTACTGGCGTGGTGTAGAAGACGGATAGCCTCAACTCTCCCTCCGTAATAGGCATCTTTAGGTCTTATATGATCGACAATTCGCAGTTTTTCAAAAAACTCCTTCACTTTTTTTATTTTCTTTAATCAGACTATTGAACTCGCACTCCCATATCTTTTCATAGAAAAACCCACGATTTTGGAAAAAATTTTCTCGTTCCAATGTCTCTTCATATAAACCTTGCATGGGATTTTCAGAATTTGGATGTTTCAGTCCCCTCTGTCTGTAGCACGAAGGGCATCCGTGAAAAAAACATCCATAAAAAGAAAAAAATCGTATGACTCCCAGAGTGTAAGCCATCAACGTAAAACCGAACTAAGAAGCACCTCTCCTTCCCATCGTACCCATTTTCAATGATGATTTTTCTTTGAAATTCTATATACTTTATCCACTGTATTGAAATTTCTGAATACTGCCTTGGAGGTTGAATACCGTTTTCTGATAGCAACAGAATGGTGTTGACTCTTAGCAAAAGTGCACGAAAGACTTGCATATACACGGCTGAAATCATAAACGATGTACGAAAGCGACAAAACCCTGTAATCTTCCCAAACAAATTGCGGAATTTCATACAACAGGTGCATAACACTTTGACATCACTCGTGCAGTATTGAATTATTTCCCTTTTAAAGTGGAAGGTCTTTTCCTTTTGATTATCATACCAGAAAGTGAACTTCTTATAATCATCACGCTTTATGCTTTCAGTGCAAAAATAGTGGATGGCAAGAAATCGTCCAATGCAACTGTAATGTTTTTTCTTATTAAACAAATGAGGAAAATATCCTTTTTTAATTGAAGGGTCTTCCACCCCAAACATCTTTGGTAAGGCAGCCAAACCTATTGAAAAGTATGCAAATGAATCAAGAAACTCAATTTTTACGAATTGCATGAAAAGAATCTTGTTTCCATCAAATATAGTTTGCGGTCTCAGGTTGTGTTCGATGAAATATTTTAGAACAAACTGATTGTCATAGCCTTTTGCATTGTGGGCCACAAAAGTGACATCCACTTCACTGAACTTGCTCAACAACCAGCTATAAAATTCATTTCTTGCTTCGTCTCCAAAAAAAAGATCGCCATTTAAGACCAGTTTTGGGGGCGCAATTAAAACTACAGTCATTGTCGCTTTTTCTGCAGATATCACATGTGATTTCGGCAAATCATGGATTGACAACAAGCTCAAATATTGGTTCGCCTGTTTTACCCGTCCCAATGGCATCCTCTACACGACATTTAAAATCGTAAAATACGAATCTGGAATTTTCGAGATCATTACCTATCTGAGGTAAAGTGCTAATTTTCATGGAACATTGATGTTCCAAATCTACATAGCATTTACAATTTCTACAATATCTGAAATAACACAAATGCGATTTAGAAGATGTTATATCCTTTTCTTTATGGCATCTTTTGCATTTTTGGAACTGTTCACATATCGTTAATTTATTATCTGTTTTTGAAATAGATTTTATCCTGTGATTTTCAAAGCAACTAGGGGATTTGAACCATCTAAGGCATCTCTCGCATTGCTTCCATTGATCAATTTGACAATATCCAACCTGTTTGCAAGACCAACACAAAAAATTACTCTAATGACCATCTTTTTGTAATACTTCTTAAAACATTTGATGCAAAAATACGGACTTCTAAAGAAACCAGTTAAGTTAGTAATCACTGAAAAATGAGAGTCGTAATTGTAGAGGAAGATTTTCTTAATATGTTCAGGACCGACGCAGTCCAACTGATCATAGTGCTCCCTAGATATTATATGGAGCTGAACACATTGGCACAAATGGTTTTGAAATTACTTCACTTAGAGAGGCCACAAAGCCCCCCGATTTTAACTCCGGCAACCTTATGTAATTTAATGGCACGTTTAAATTGGATACTTCTCCCTCTAACAATCGCAGATTTTATGGGATCGTCTTTCAACAGAGCCAAGGCCACTGCAATTGCCCTCGCCAGACACGTATTACCCGCAGTATTTTTTATTCTTATAATTGAACGCTTTGCCTTTAGCCAATCATGGAAGCCTACACTTCCACGTTTCCTATATTTTCCTCAATAGGGCATTGTAACTCTTGTGACTCAATCTAATCTTTTGATTGAAAGAGAGTTTTGTTGGACTGTGCTAGTTTTTCCAATAATCCCATGATTTGTTGTCCTCTAAAATCTTTCCTTCGTCGAAAAGCCAACCATACATCTTTTTCAAAATCTCTGATCTCAGGGAATTCCCTACATAATCTATTGGTCCAGAACCCTGTAAGACTCGTGTCATTACATGGAAAAAAATAATCTCTAAAATACCCATTAATGGAATGTTTTCAACGTCCAATTGTTTCAATTCTTTGGGATCGAGGATACGAATTCTCACTTCAAACTCTCTCCCTTCACTATTAAAACGACGAACATTTCGATGACTAACTTCCTCAATCGCTATTAATTTCTCTAAGGAGGATACACCTCCACGTTAAACTGCTCATCAGTTTCAGAAAAATAACTGCTACTGCTGCTGTAATTGACTAATAAACTACTCTTCTAATTGATTTGAGTTAAAACCTGAAGTAGATGGTTCGGCATCCATTTTTTTTGCCCACCTTACCAAATTTAACAACAATAGCAGAAGAAATTAAACACAAATCAGACAAATGTAAAAAAAAAAATAATGCGAGAGAAGTCTATAATTACCTTTTCCTTTTTTACTCATACGAGATACTTTGTCCGTCCTGGTTACAGTCGGAATTTTCGGCTTCCACACTCGTCGTCTGAAATCACGTTCGACTTTGGCACTTCTTTCCGGGAACGTCAGTTACCGCAACTCTTTTTGGTGGACGATTGTTGACTTCTTGAGAGACTGGCAACACGTTTTCGTCCACTCGTCTGGATGCGTGGACCTTCCAAATCTTCAAACACCAACTATTCTTGTAATCTCAAGGTTAACACTTCAGTGGCATTTTTTTTTCTTTCTCCAGATATTTCATTAATGCATCGAACATAGTCCTCGTAAGAGAAATATAATTGTCATAAAAGACAAAAATGAATTTTAGCCCACTGTTGGAATAGACAAAACGTCATTCTTAGTGTGCATGTGTGGGCAGAAAATGAATCCGGATTTCCGGGAGACGTTGCAGTGTGTTGTTAAGTAACCAAGTTTTTCGATGTAAGCTTATTGTGTGAATACAAGCAGGTTTTTTTTACTTACCTTTCGTTTGTCGTAATTACTGCTTAAACACACTTATCACAACAACAGGTTATGGGCCAGACAACGATTCCACTGTGCCTGAACTATCTAGAAGGAAATTATCAAATACTTTTGGAAAAATAGATAAGCCTTTAAGCCTAACTTTCGGAACAGACGGACAAGTGCAAACGGAATGATGCATAGAATTATAGAACCGTTAACGAAAGACAACTTTGATATTTGGAAGATAAAAGTTCAAGCCTTACTTATGAAAAATCAATCGCGGACATACGTAAATGGTAGTAGAATTAAGCCCAAACTTTTAGAAGGAGTTTCTAAATCTCAAAGAGCAATCGAAGACTGGATAAAAGCTGATGAAAAAGCGAGAGCAGATTTAATCCTGACGATTAGTTCGGCGGAACTAAAACAAATAAAAGGATGTGCCACATCGCATGAGATTTGGGAAAAGTTGCATCAAATCTATCAGTCGCAAGGACCAGCTCGGAAGGCGATGCTACTAAAGAGATTAATTTGCTCAAATAGGTAAAAATATGAGTGATCATTTGGACAATTTTTTCGACATCGTAGATAAGCTGGAGGATAATAATCCTAGACATTTCAATTAATCTTTTTTTTTCAATAAGCGTTTTTTCTTTTCGAAAAGATAAACAACATTTTAAGATAAACAAAAAAAAAGTAATCACCTCGTAAAATTCAGAACACAGGTCCAGGCTCCAAGACATTGTAGAAACCATTTTGCAGTCAGTTTAAGAAGATTCAGCAACGCTGTTGGTCTTCGGCAAGCAAGCAGCTTGAGTCAG
>JAFIDM010025395.1:0-14985 GCA_023159025.1 Thereuonema tuberculata
TCAGTTTGCACCAACCAACACTATTTTGAGTAGCTATTTATGAAACTTACCATAAAATTGATTTTCCCCTAACATTCATTAGTTTAAAAAGCAACAAACGATAGTTTATTTATTCGTTTAAATAAAGTTTAAGTTACGTGAGTTTAAATAACTCTGAGTCTACGAACTCCTATTGCATTGGTCCATTTCTCTTCTTTCTTTGCCCATTTCTTTGTTGCTTTTTTTTTTTTTGTGACAATTGACTCACTGTAAAAAGTAGTGGTATTTTGATAAAACATGTTACTTTGCTTAAAAACGCATTTTTAAATATATGTACTTTTATATCCAGTCTCCTAAACTCTCATAATTCCTATATCATTCATACGAGTTTTTTAAAATATGTAACTAATTTTTACTATCTTTGAGGCAGCTATTTCTCTTAGTTGATATAAGCCGATTAATTCATGCTAACTGATCATATTGCTAGTAAATGTATGCAAAGTATATTTTAATCAATTATTCTTCCAATGAAATTTTGAAAACAAATTGCACCAATAATTTAAAAACTTTTAGTAATGACCGAGTCAGATTTCCAATCTGTTTGAGTTTTCTATTGTCAATTAAAGATATGAAAGGTAATATTTTTTATGGTATTAAAAGAAATACACCATCGTAAGTTACGTGAAGCGAAAGCATTCCTTACATAAAATAATTTTCTTAAGAATTTTTACTATATCAGATTATATGATCAAAGAAATCAGAAACTAAAATTAAGAAAAAATAAATCATCACTGATTTATTTTGACAAACTTTCTATTTTTATTCTTCTTTATATATGGAAATGTTTGATGGTTGTAATAGGAAATAAATAAATTAGAAAATGTTCTTTTGAATCAAAAAGTGAACAGTATTAAATTTACAGAGGGTTGTTTACAATCTATGGGAACGATTTGCATGGCGCGTGACGACGCAACCAATCACAGTAGGTATGCAAATTTATGCAAACGTACAAGTGAGTACTTAAAGATTAGTGTGGAGGGGTGCGGGTTCGTTTGTTCGGAGAAATGCCGCCGAAAGTGTCACAGTTTTGGGAAGGGTAGGTTACAGCCCTTTCCGACGCGAAATTTAGTTATTCCGCAATAATTACGGCATATAGAAAAACAGGTTTCACCATTTCGAAGAAAGAAATTCATAATGTGTTGGCTGGTGTTGGTTTGGCCCGTACAGGACAGATTTCCGGGTCTGAAAAGCAAGCAAATCCAAGGACACCTATAAGTCTCACAAAGACGACTTCAGAAAGTTAAGAAAATGGTGAAGGGAACAATCCAGCGACCCAAAGGACCATTGGTGGGAAGGTAGGAACATCTCTTCGTACCGTAAACAAGATTATCCATAAAGATTTGGAACTTCAAAAGAGACATAAAAGCAAGGTTCACAAGCTCTTACCAAAGCACATTTCAGAACGTAAGACAAATTGCAGAAAACTGTATGAACGATATCTCGCTGGGGATAAATGGAAGGATGTGGCCACATTAGAAGAAGCATATGTTTATCTGTCCGACTGCAATAAATCAAGGGCGATTTTCTATCGCCCAGTGGGAGCCAAATCGTTTCCAAATTGGTACATAGAAGTGAAACTTTTTCGAAGGGATTCATGATCGTTGCGGGTAATTCTTATCAAGATACGGAGGGTGGCTCAAAATGTAAAGGTGAATTCTGCGTACTATCAGCATCACATACTGACACCAATTTATACACAGGAACTACCTGCTCTTTACGGAAACGACGTTTCCAAGGTCCATCTCCACCAAGGCAAGGCGTCCAGCCATACGTCCAAATCGACCCAGAATTTTCTGACACTAATGGAACAGCAAACCGGAATCCAGGCTATACCGTTTACCGAGATACGTAAAGGTGAATTCTGCGTACTATCAGGATCACGTACTGACACCAATTTATACACAGGAACTACCTGCTCTTTACGGAAACGACGTTTCCAAGGTCCATCTCCACCAAGATAAGGCGTCCAGCCATACGTCCAAATCGACCCAGAATTTTCTGACACTAATGGAACAGCAAACCTGAATCCAGGCTATACCGTTTACCGAGATACCAGTGAAGTCTCCAGACGCATCGCCCATGGATTTTTGCACATTTGAACTATTAAAAGAGCCTTGGGAAGACGACGTCCTCTTCATTGGATGAACTCTGGAAACGTTGTCAGCAGGAGTGGCAACGTGTAAGTCTTCCCGTTCTTCGTGTGGTAAAAAATGGAGGTGTTATATTATTAACCCTAACTCCAGCAGATATTATTTATTACAAGCCGCTATAAATCTTTCATGTGAAACTAGTGTCCAAAAAAAAAACACAAACTAAGAGAGAGATCTTTAAAACAAATAGATATATATTCTTATTCAAAGCTCATTTACATATATCTCCTGATTCTAATCCACTTGTTTACAACTTGTAAAACATAAATCTTCTGAATTATCTTGTTAATATACGTAGATAACTTTATTTCTGGATCATTTAATAAAAAGTCTCTTTAATTAATCTTTCACTAGAGTCGATTTAAAAACTTGAACCTTTAAATCTCATGCTTCTTACTTGTGTTTAGTAATCTTGGGTTCTTGGAAGAAGTCGCGATGGTAATAGTATTCTTGTTTATTAACCCGTCCGTGTTAGAATAATCAAACGCTTACTTACAGTTTCTGATGTTCGATTATCTCTGGGCTCTCCTTTCAATGTCCAGTCACCTATTAGAACGATTGGGTTTATCTTGGGATTCTTTAACCTTTGAACCTTCCGGAAGATAAGATTGGGATTCCGATTAAGTCTTGAATCGTCTTCGCCAAATCAACCTTCTGATCTCCATTTCAATGCATCTCAGTAACGATTATGCATAACATATAATAGGAATTAGGAATGTCAACCTAAGATATTTCCTAATATCTTCCGACGGAATAACCTTTCAATACATCTTTTTACTCATCGAATCTCCATGTTCTTTCTTCCATCTTTGAACTCATTGTTCAAAACGACACCCGTTCATTGTTCAACAATCATCACTGCCTCGTGCAAAAACACATCATGTTTTTATTTCATTGTTGCAATGTTCACTTGTTTTCCCTTTGTTTAATATAGGATATTATTGACAAGGCTTAGAATTGTCTTCTGTTTGATATTAAAGTTAAAGTTTCTCCCTTCGATAGGCCATGGCTGGCCTGTGGGATCGCGGGAGGTCAGGCTCCCGCAGCTCGACCAACGGGACGAAGTTGGGGCCGGGGGGTCAGCCCGACGCCCGCCCCGTCTTTAACTCCCGGGAAAGAAACCCGGTACCCATTCTACAGAGGGCTGGGTAGACCCTAGGACCCGTTTGGAGGAGAATGGAGCGTGGAAAAATTCCCGCCTCCGCCGAGGCCGGGAATCGAACCCGCGACCTCCAACCCGCAGCCAAGCGCGCTGACCACTCGGCTACCGGGCCCACCTTCTGTTTGATATCAGATTAGAAAAACTTCAGGTATGTACTTTCTAATTCAAACTCACACTTCGCAGTAGTCTCCTGCAATGGAAACTGTGCTGCAGAGCGATAGCAGTATCTCATGGCAATCAAATAGAGCAAGATATTTGGTGGAGAAAGGGAATTTCTGGGAAATAGACCCGAATCCAAATCGTCACCATAGATTGTAAACAACCCTCCGTAACACGTGTAAAAATGAAGGAAGTTTAAATAAAAAGCCACCACAAATTACAAAATTAACAAACATTTAATATATAAAAATACTACATGTTTCGTCCAGTATTAGCTGGACTTTTACAAGTGAATAACTTAAGGCATATAAGGGTTTAAATAGAGGAAATTGTAATGATGAAAACAAGGAATTCATGATTTTTTTTTTCATATCATTAATTCCTTGTTTGACAAGCAGTGTCACGATGTCGAATGTAATTGATTGTGTGGACAACTAAAAATTGACGTCACGATATCATTTGCTAATTGAAATCTGTTATATCGTTAAGTAAATCTAACTTCTAATTCTTAGGAAATGTGATTGTCACATGATTTCTAAATGACACATCGGATTTAGATGAAATTTGGCAGAAATTTTATACTTAATGAATAGATGGTTTTGGAATTCGTGAATGGGAAATCTTCTGTACTATTGAAAAAGGGCCACGAAAAAGCACGAACAAATTTTTGTTTGTTTTCCTTGTTTAAAACCATTCTGTCTTCAATTAACTTTTATGTCTGATAGTATAAAAATCCGATATGTATTTCTGAAGCATAAAGAACATCTTTATCATTAGCTTAGGAAATAACGTTTCTATGTTCTTTTGTTTTCTGTAGGTAATGGATTAAACCACAGAGTAACTAAATTCTAATTATCCTTTCAGTTGATTTGAAAGGATTTCAAATTGTATTTACATAATAGTGACAGGAATTCTAAAAACTAAGTTTATTTCTTTGAAATTCGATGTCTCAGGGTTTTTCTATCATGACTCGTCCATTAGCTAAAAAGCGAATACATCTTATTCTCTGCACTGACATAAGAGAAATTTATTTCTCAAGAAAATGTGCTTCAAAGATAGAAGGGGCTACTTAAATGAATACAGGCATTAGTCTATGTTTAGAGATTCAACTGCTCTCTGTGGCCTGGACGTTTTCTGTTGTTTGTCCATTCCACTGTCCTTCTTTTTATATTCTCATTTGTCAAAACAAAAAATGTAACCTGGAATTGCACAAAAATTAAATTTTACTAATAAATCTCACAAATAACTGATAAATATTTCTTAATAAATATTTAAAAACCTAATCATAACTTATGATCTGCTATTCAGAAAACTTGTAAAAGCTAGGCATGCCCATAACATGTAATATCTTAAAATATATCAATTCATAAGAATTATTTTTAGAAATTTTTATTATTTTTTGAGAAGTAAAATATTAAAAAAAAAGCCATTAATTTCTAAGATGTCTAACAATTCAAATTTGCGTGTGTGTAATCCAGAGTTATCCACGAAAATTTTAAAATGATTAAAATTAATTGCATTTTGTAACTTACATGGAGTTTAATAAATTTGATTAGATTAGAATTTTTATATTTGATAAAAAAAAATGTCCAATTTTTTGGAGACTTTTTCGATAAATCAATTGACGCATTTTAAGAAATGATATTGCTACCGAACGTTTGTGATGGCATAAATTGTTCAGTGGCGTAGGGGTTCTGTATGCGATTTGTAACAAAACTACAGAGGAATCTAATCACACGAAAGTATGACAGAGTGTTTATTTCTCTAATTTATTTTTTTTTCAAATACGGATTACTCGGTCTTATGGTTGCCTTCGGTATTGCCCTTGGCTGCGCTTCTCTCCGTTAGGAATGTCTCCTCCGTAGACGGGCGGATTGCTCCGGTACTCCTCGGATGATGGTGCGTCCTTCCCCGGCTCGGCTTGTCTCCGAGGTCGAGTGTAGATGACCGGACTGCTCTGGAACTCTTTGGCCAATAGTGCGTCTTCCCCAACTATGTTAATCTTCTCCGTAGACGAGTGAAGATGAGCGGACTGCTGTGGAACTCTTCTTTACCTCCGGACTGGAGTTCTTCTCGTGGCTATCTGCCACAAACGAACTCTGCTGCTCCCGCTTTGGGCTCCTGCACGCAACGAACTCTCTCTCTGGGCTCCTGCCCACAAACGAACTGCATTAGCAGCTTCCGCGCTTCCTTATAAACCCAATTCCAGACTCCCTTTCACTCTGAAAGAGTCCACTCTAAGAGAGGGAGATTGGGTCGGGCGAAACTGCTCTTAACTGAGGTGGTTTGGAGATAGTTGACTCTACTTTCTAGGGGGGTCGGACAATTCCACCGGCAACAATATTATTAAAAAAATTCTTTTAAAAAGTTACATTAATAAATAGTTTGTTTAGAAATTATATATTTAGTCAATGACTAGTTTCTTCGCGATACAAAGGTTATGCTGATTTATTTCGTGAAATCTTAAGGAATTTTGACGATTAAAATTTTAAGAAGTAAATATATATCATAAAGAAGTGATAAAAATATTCTTGCATCATTTGAAAGCTAACATTATGTAGATTAATTTCATGATAACAACGTGGGCGACATTGTTGACAGAAATTTATAAAAAGCAATTCTTGCATTCAGTGCGTTTACTCTTCGCTGTGCCTCCTACTGGCGTTGAGGTCCTGACTCAAGCAACTGGAGGCGACTGCAAACCTTTCATTTCATTTATATATTTCTTTTTCTAGTGCACCTAAAATTCTGAAAATTTAAATATGATCTTATGAAGTATCTGGGATTCCTATTTTCTTGTATTTAATTTTGAAGATATTATTAATTAAATTAAATAATTAAATTAAAATTCAAACTGTCAATTTTTAGGGGTTTTTCAGGTTTTTGTCGTTTTCTTTAAAATACCGAGTAATACCTCGAAAAAACCAACAAAATTGACTGTAATTGAAGTTTAACTTAATTAATTGCAGAATATTTTGAAAATATAAAACAAGAAAATCAAAATTCCTAATGGTTCACAAATTTCTATTTTAAATACAGAATTTTAGGTGCATTGCATTTTAATATATAAAAGAAATAAAGGGTTCTCAGTTGCCTACATTTGCTCGAGTCAGGATCTTAAGGCGATTGTGTTTGGAGGGTCATTTGAACCCTGGGTTGGATTCTCTTATTGTAATTAGCGTTCTTGTAGCATTAAAATTAAAGACAAACATACTTTAAAAATTTAAAACATGTATTTAAAAATACAATATATGGAAGTGAAAGGAGCTTTCGAAATCTTTAACTGATTTCTCTATCAACTAAATGAAAACAGAACAGGCTCATTATTTATACAAATTTGAAACGCCAATAAAATATAAATAACAATTTGATTGGTTTAAAATTGGTTCGATGGACCTCTGGTGGATACCATGTGCAATGGAGTCGCTTGTTGCTGTAGGAAAACAGGAGTGCTGCCATCTTGTCTTGCATGTCAATTCGCCCTCTGGTGTTATATTTAACAAATCATCGGAGCAATCCGCCCGTCTACGGAGGAGACATTCCTAACGGAGAGAAGCGCAGCCAAGGGCAATACCGAAGGCAACCATAAGACCGAGTAATCCGTATTTGAAAAAAAAATAAATTAGAGAAATAAACACTCTGTCATACTTTCGTGTGATTAGATTCCTCTGTAGTTTTGTTACAAATCGCATACAGAACCCCTACGCCACTGAACAATTTATGCCATCACAAACGTTCGGTAGCAATATCATTTCTTAAAATGCGTCAATTGATTTATCGAAAAAGTCTCCAAAAAATTGGACATTTTTTTTTATCAAATATAAAAATTCTAATCTAATCAAATTTATTAAACTCCATGTAAGTTACAAAATGCAATTAATTTTAATCATTTTAAAATTTTCGTGGATAACTCTGGATTACACACACGCAAATTTGAATTGTTAGACATCTTAGAAATTAATGGCTTTTTTTTTAATATTTTACTTCTCAAAAAATAATAAAAATTTCTAAAAATAATTCTTATGAATTGATATATTTTAAGATATTACATGTTATGGGCATGCCTAGCTTTTACAAGTTTTCTGAATAGCAGATCATAAGTTATGATTAGGTTTTTAAATATTTATTAAGAAATATTTATCAGTTATTTGTGAGATTTATTAGTAAAATTTAATTTTTGTGCAATTCCAGGTTACATTTTTTGTTTTGACAAATGAGAATATAAAAAGAAGGACAGTGGAATGGACAAACAACAGAAAACGTCCAGGCCACAGAGAGCAGTTGAATCTCTAAACATAGACTAATGCCTGTATTCATTTAAGTAGCCCCTTCTATCTTTGAAGCACATTTTCTTGAGAAATAAATTTCTCTTATGTCAGTGCAGAGAATAAGATGTATTCGCTTTTTAGCTAATGGACGAGTCATGATAGAAAAACCCTGAGACATCGAATTTCAAAGAAATAAACTTAGTTTTTAGAATTCCTGTCACTATTATGTAAATACAATTTGAAATCCTTTCAAATCAACTGAAAGGATAATTAGAATTTAGTTACTCTGTGGTTTAATCCATTACCTACAGAAAACAAAAGAACATAGAAAAGTTATTTCCTAAGCTAATGATAAAGATGTTCTTTATGCTTCAGAAATACATATCGGATTTCTATACTATCAGACATATAAGTTAATTAGAGACAGAATGGTTTTAAACAAGGAAAACAAACAAAAATTTGTTCGTGCTTTTTCGTGGCCATTTTTCAATGGTACAGAAGATTTCCGATTCACGAATTCTAAAACCATCTATTCATTGTCACGTTGCGTTTTTGACAACGCGTGACGATTGTTTAATGGAGGTGAAATTTTAATTCATTAAAATATGTAAGTTTAAATTGTAAGGTTTCATGAATATTATTCTATTTTGTATATTTAATGTTTATGATTATATTAAATTAAACAGGGTTTGCAAATGGTATAAGAAATATTTAAATTTCTTTTCTTTTTGAATTTATTGTGTTTCTATTTTAAAAGGTGAATGTTTCGAATAAAGAGAAAAATTCTGTGTGGGAAATGATTCTTTTTAGGAAGGAAAATTGTATTTTCTTTTAATTAATCCCGTGGGAACGGTGGGATTCTCAGGTTTACACGGAGAAGGGAAGATATTGGTCATGTGACTCAGAAGTGATATCCTGATTGGTGAAAAGTAAACCGAAACTTTTTGTTTTTGGCGGGAAACGAGGGAGAAATTTCCAGAGTGTGCATTTTCTTAAGAGAGTTGCCGTTGGAATTTCGGAGGTGTAAGTTGATGCAGTGTGTCTCTTAGGTTCCATTGAGAAGTTGGCTTCGGAGCCATCTCGCCAACAAAGTCCGTTAAGATGTAATCGCCGTACTCAATTCCCGATTCCGTTTCGTTTAAACCGTAAGTGGATGAATGAACTGACATGGCGGATGCGAGAACCTACTAGAAACAGACGGATTGGATTTAAATTGTGGACTCTTAATTCACGATTTCCGAAAGTATCTTAAATAGAAGCAGACGAAAAGGGAAAACGCCGATGTCGCTAGAAAGTACTCTCAAAATTACCGTTCGTTTAGCTACGATATCATTTATTAAACATACTTCGTGTAAAGCCACCCACTTCCTAAGAGAATGTTCGGGTTTGTTTCGAAGTCACCACGGGCGAACAAAGTCGAAGGATGGATAAATAAGTCAAGGAAGGGAATAATGAAAACCCGGAAGACTTCAAAGACGTCCGATTTGAAGATAGCTTCGGAAGACTTGTCAAGGCATCAAGCGGGATATCGACAGGCCGAGAGGGGCCGACAGATCGCTCAGCCACCTGTGATTCATCAACGAACGACGTAAGAGTCAGCTGTGACAAAGTGTTTATTTTATGAATGTAGTCTGCAGTGTTGTGTGTGAAAAACTATGTGATTAAGTACTCTGAAAAGTGTGTTGTGAAAGTCTGATAAAACATCAGATAGGACGAAGGTATCCGTAAGTGACAGTTCGAACTAAATTTGTCTCACTAGTATTTTTAAAAGAAATCCTTTATTTTAGTGTGTTTCTTTAAAGGCCATTTAGTTACGTTTAATGAGTGAATTAATAATTGTCTTGATCGGCGTCAAGTTGATGTCGAAATTATTGTGATGTTAAAAATGATATTTAAAACTCATCGAACTGTAGTTTAAAGGAAGACAGTTGATAAGACTTTCGATATTATGTTAGGTCAAAGTGATGGTTAAGAAAGAATTTAAATCTTTTGTATTAAAGTTAAACTTGCATTCGCATTTAATTCATGTGTTTCTCGAAAACAATATATCTTAGATTAATAGTTAAAACAATGTAAGTTTATGTTTCTTTTAGCATTGTATTTTGATGTGATTACGACTGTAATCGTGATCCTTTGGTTTTATTGGGTAAGTTGTGGGTGGGATTAAGTTGTTTGTAAGGTGCACCTGGGGAAAGGGATTAATAATGGGGATTAAGGGACAGTAGAGTGTTGTTCAATAATCATATAATAAATAAATATAATAATTTTGTTTATTATTTTTGCGTCAGGATTATTCATTTACATCTTGTTAAATACTAGTCAGTTTGTTGTTACTATTTAATTATCATCCAAATATTTGATAAAAGTTATTGTGTTGGTGTAAGTTTAATACGTTAGATAGTTTAATTCAAACAAAATTTAGTTAACTTTAATTCATCTTAATAGAAGATTGCATCAGTAATTAGTAGAAGGGTGTACTTCCGGGTTGAAAACAGCTGATCGGGTGTTATGGCGTTAACCAGGGCCCAGCGGCGTTATTTTACATCCATGTTGTGGTCGATTCATTTGACCCCGAGTATAGAATGGATAGATATTTTATTTTATATTTATTTATTTTATTTATAACTTTATTATAGTTAACGATTAATGAGATAGGTAGAGAGAGAAAGAGATAATAATTTTAATCGTTACATCATTAAGTATAAAATTTCTACCAAATTTCATCTAAATCCGATGTGTCATTTAGAAATCATGTGACAATCACATTTCCTAAGAATTAGAAGTTAGATTTACTTAACGATATAACAGATTTCAATTAGCAAATGATATCGTGACGTCAATTTTTAGTTGTCCACACAATCAATTACATTCGACATCGTGACACTGCTTGTCAAACAAGGAATTAATGATATGAAAAAAAAAATCATGAATTCCTTGTTTTCATCATTACAATTTCCTCTATTTAAACCCTTATATGCCTTAAGTTATTCACTTGTAAAAGTCCAGCTAATACTGGACGAAACATGTAGTATTTTTATGTGTTAAATGTTTGTTAATTTTGTAAATTGTGTTGGCTTTTTATTTTAACTTCCTTCGTTTTTACACGTGTTGCGGAGGGTTGTTTACAATCTGTGGTGACGATTTGGATTCGGGTCTATTTCCCAGAAATTCCCTTTCTCCACCAAATATCTTGCTCTATTTGATTGCCATGAGATACTGCTATCGCTCTGCAGCACAGTTTCCATTGCAGGAGACTACTGCGAAGTGTGAGTTTGAATTAGAAAGTACATACCTGAAGTTTTTCTAATCTGATATCAAACAGAAGACAATTCTAAGCCTTGTCAATAATATTCTATATTAAACAAAGGGAAAACAAGTGAACATTGCAACAATCATCGTGAAATAAAAGCGTGATGTGTTTTTGCACTAGGCAGTGATGATTGTTGAACAATGAACGGGTGTCGTTTTGAAGAAAACAATGAGTTCAAAGATGGAAGAAAGAACATGGAGATTCGATGAGTAAAAAGATGTATTCAAAGGTTATTCCGTCGGAAGATATTAGGAAATATCTTAGGTTGACATTCCTAATTAGGTATCTTAGGTATTAGATGGTATGCATAATCGTTACTGAGATGCAGTGAAATGGAGATCAGAAGGTTGATTTGGCGAAGACGATTCAAGACTTAATCGGAATCCCAATCTTATCTCCCGGAAAGTTCAAAGGTTAAAGAATCCCAAGATAAACCCAATCGTTCTAATAGGTGACTGGACATTGAAAGGAGAGCCCAGAGATAATCGAACATCAGAAACTGTAAGTAATCGTTTGATTATTCTAACACGGACGGGTTAATAAACAAGAATACTATTACCATCGCGACTTCTTCCAAGAACCCAAGATTACTAAACACAAGTAAGAAGCATGAGATTTAAGGTTCAAGTTTTTAAATCGAATCTAGTGAAAGATTAATTAAAGAGACTTTTTATTATCTGATCCAAAATGAAGTTATCTACGTATATTAACAAGATAATTCAGAAGATTTATGTTTTACAAGTTGTAAACAAGTGGATTAGAATCAGGAGATATATGTAAATGAACTTTGAATAAGAATATATATCTATTTGTTTTAAAGATCTCTCTTAGTTTGTGTTTTTTTTGGACACTCTAGTTTCACATGAAAGATTTATAGCGGCTTGTAACAAATAATATCTGCTGGAGTTAGGATTAATAATATAACACCTCCATTTTTTATCACACGAAGAACGGGAAGACTTACACGTTGCCACTCCTGCTGACAACGTTTCCAGAGTTCATCCAATGAAGAGGACGTCGTCTTCCCAAGGCTCGTTTTAATAGTCCAAATGCGCAAAAATCCATGGGCGATGCGTCTGGAGACTTCACTGGTATCTCGGTAAACGGTATAGCCTGGATTCCAGTTTGCTGTTCCATTAGTGTCAGAAAATTCTGGGTCGATTTGGACGTATGGCTGGACGCCTTGTCTTGGTGGAGATGGACCTTGGAAACGTCGTTTCCGTAAAGAGCAGGTAGTTCTTGTGTATAAATTGTTCTCAGTACGTGATCCTGATAGTACGCAGAATTCACCTTTACATTTGAGCCACCCTCCGTATCTTCATAGGAATTACCCGCAACGATCATGAATCCCTTCGAAAAAGTTTCACGGCATTCTCTGTACCAATTTGGAAACGATTTGGCTCTCACTGGGCGATAGAAAATCGCCCTTGATTTATTGCAGTCGGATAGATAAACATATGCTTCTTCTAATGTGGCCACATACTTCCATTTATCCCCAGCGAGATATCGTTGATACAGTTTTCTGCAATTTGTCTTACATTCTGAAATGTGCTTTGGTAAGAGCTTGTGAACCTTGCTTTTATGTCTCTTTTGAAGTTCCAAATGTTTATGGATAATCATGTTTACGGTACGAAGAGATGTTCCTACCTTCGCACCAATGGTCCTTTGGGTCGCTGGATTGTTCCCCGTCACCATTTTCTTGACTTTCTGAAGTCGTCTTTGTGAGACTTATAGGTGTCCTTGGATTTGCTTGCTTTTCAGACCCGGAAATCTGTCCTGTACGGGCCAAACCAACACCAGCCAACACATTATGAGGGTAGATCCTAGCTTACGGCACACCTCTGTGATTCGGTGCGGAACAATACACCACGTGGTTTTTTTAGTATCTCTCATTTAACTCCCTTAAGGCACATTTGCAACCAAAAAAAATTAAGATTAGGTTAGCTCAAATTAACTCCCATAAGGCACATTTACAACCAAAAAAAAATTAGATTAGATTAGGTTTGCTTAGCTGCAGGATGTATGTTTTGAAAAATAACCCCGATATTTCAAAACAATGCAATTTCAACGATTTCTAAATTCCGCCATCTTCCGAAAAAAATAGTTCCTTCAACGAGGTGTGCCGGACCTTAGGATCTTACCACATTATGAACTCC
Organism: Thereuonema tuberculata; assembly: GCA_023159025.1. Lineage (NCBI taxonomy): Eukaryota > Metazoa > Arthropoda > Chilopoda > Scutigeromorpha > Scutigeridae > Thereuonema > Thereuonema tuberculata. Next base: position 13,245 of record JAFIDM010025395.1, read on the forward strand.
TTTCTTCGAAATGGTGAAACCTGTTTTTCTACATGCCGTAATTATTGCGGAATAACTAAATTTCGCGTCGGAAAGTGCTGTAACGTACCCTTATCAAAACTGTGACACTTTCGGCGGCATTTCTCCGAACAAACGAACCCGCACCCCTCCACACTAATCTTTAAGTACTCACCTGTACGTTTGCATAAATTTGCATACCTACTGTGATTGGTTGCGTCGTCACGCGCCATGCAAATCGTTACCATAGATTGTAAACAACCCTCTGTAAATTTAATACTGTTCAGTTTTTGATTCAAAAGAACATTTTCTAATTTACTTAAACTTCTTTTAAATATTAATTGAAAGAATTTATTAATGAAACTTAATAAGATTGTTTCCTTATTATTAATTAAATCATTTCGAATATTTTATTTTGTTGTTGCGAAATTTCAAACAGAGTAAATTTCTTGAACTTATTATTGCTAAAGGAATCGCTTTCCTAGAAACTGGTTCCTATTACAACCATCAAACATTTCCATATATAAAGAAGAATAAAAATAGAAAGTTTGTTAAAATAAATCAGTGATGATTTATTTTTTCTTAATTTTAGTTTCTGATTTCTTTGATCATATAATCTGATACAGTAAAAAATTCTTAAGAAAATGGCGTATTTTAAAAGTGCTTTCGCTTCACGTAACTTACGATGGTGTATTAGTTTTAATACCATAAAAAATATGACCTTTCCTATCTTTATTTGACAATAGAAAACTCAAATAGATTGGAAATCTGACTCGGTTATTACTAAAAGTTTTTGAATTATTGGTGCAATTTGTTTTCAAAATTTCATTGGAAGAATAATTGATTAAAATATACTCTAAACATCTCACCAAATTTAAATGTAAAATAACTACATTTAATACAAAAAGCAAATTTTCGAAAAGAGAAAACAAAATTCATAGTTTGTATATGGTTATACAGAGAATTTTGAATTGTCCTATATATAACTGATTAATTACAAAACCACGTTTAAAAAATTCTCAGTTTTGACACTCAGATCTATATTCCAATTTATTTCGACTAATTGTAAATATATTGGATCATTCAAAAAGAGAAATTTTTCTCGAGGAATTTTATGTAATTTAGAGTATTGTTCTTCAAATTATTGTTATTTTAGGCTTGAGAAAAAAAAGACGCAATCTTTTCGAAAATTTGCTTTTTGTATTAAATGTAGTTATTTTACATTTAAATTTGGTGAGATGTTTAGAATATTTAATAGTAGAGGCTTTAGAAGGAAAGATCTACCAAAAAAGTATGGAAACTTTACATATAAAATATACTCTGCATACATTTACTAGGAATATGATCAGTTAGCATGAATTAATCGGGTTATATCAACTGTAGCAATATGGCCGCACACATGATTCTCTGCTCAATCAAAATAAGCCTAATTAACGAGAAATATAAGTGAATAACTTATATTACAGATACTGTAAAAAAAGAAGATAATATGAACTTTAAGAATATCACTATACGAACAAAATCAACCAAAGAAGCTAAGAAAGGAGAAAATCAAGATACGCATTACCAAACAAATGAAATGGAATCAGCTCTAGAAATACGTCAACTATTACAGGAGGTAAGAGAAATCAAGTCGGAAATACAGGAAATAAGAAGTAGTATCAACTACATTCATGAACATTATGAAGAAATTTTAGATAAATTATCAGCCATAGAAGGAAAACAGGAGAAAACTGAAGAAAGA
>JAFIDM010025396.1:0-14984 GCA_023159025.1 Thereuonema tuberculata
TAGGATCTTGAGAATTTTATAGAAGTTTGTTTTGAATTCAAATTAGCAATGAAAAGTTACGGAAGAAATCACTTGTATACGTAGAGTAGAAGAGATAGATATTCTATTTATCAAACTTAGGTTTATTCAGGAGAAGAGACAGATAGTTTTAGCTAATGGTGTCAGAAATAATAGTTGTATTGAAAGACCTTCTGTAGTTAGAGATAAAAGCAGTCATAGCCGGATAAAATAATTATAGTGGCCAGAATAATTAGAGAATTTAGAATAGGGGAATCTTTAGATAAGTTGTACAGCAATAAGCAGGTTGATATTTGAGGCCCAGAGAAAGCTGTAGAAATAAGAAGTTTAAAGATATAAAACTCCCCCAGAGAAGCAAGATCGTTAGACGCAAGTCGGAACCCGAGAGAAGCAAGAGAGTCTTATAAGAAGACCGTGAAGCTTTAGATTTATTAAGGACTTTGAAGTACAAAGTAAAATCCGAAGACCGGATTGATGTAAAGCTTAGAAAGCTGGTTGTAAAATAGATTTACTGAATTATTAAATTGTTTTCCGATTTCACGTTTTTTAGTTTCTTTGAGTAAAGTAATTTTAGAGCATTAAAAGAATTTAACTCTGCTAGCTAAGACTTCATTAAAATATAATCATAATAATTATTTACAATTTTATTTTTATATTTGTCTCTTTTCATTTTTACTTTTTATTTCTTCATGAAGGCCATATTCAACCTTGCTGGCAATGGATAAGCAGTCATTATAACAATTTTGAGTCTGTAAAATAACATGCATCAGATTCCATGCATTTATGCTGATAATGGCGCTTACATTTAGCCAATACTAGTGGATTCGCCAGATCGATGGAATGTTGAGTATCCCTCAAATGAGTGTACAGGTAATCATTGTTTCCTATGTACAAGGCCCTGCGGTACAATTAAACATAATCCTGAAGAGATTTCAAAGTCCTTGGCTTTCTCCAATTTACCTATAAGCATTATCTTTGCATAGAGAAGATCTCGGATATCATCAATATCCGTGGAATGGGGAGGCCTTAAAATGTTATGTACGGTATGGATAGCGTGAGCAACAATGCAGATATTGAATGGCGCACACAGTCGTTTTAGCATTGGGAATAATAATGTGAGTGATACTCATTACACACAAAATATTTTTTTTTTAGGTTTCAAGATATTTTGCGAATCATTTTTGCGAATCCTTTATTAGTCTTTTGAAATGTCTTTATATAAAACAGTTTGGATTTTTTTTTGTAAATGTTAGTTAAGGTTGCTTCCTTCGATAGACCATGGCTGGCCTCTGGGATCGCGGGAGGTTTGGCTCCTGCAGCTCAACCAACAAGACCAATTTGGGGCCGGGGGGGTCGGCCCGACGCCCGCCCGCCTTTAACTCCTGGGAAAGAAACCCGGTACCAATTTTAGAGGGTGGGTAGTCCCTAGGACCCGTTTGGAGGAGAAATGAGCGTGGAAAAATCCCCGCCCTCCGCGGAGGCCGGCAATCGAACCCGTTTCCTCCAACCCGTAGCCAAGCGCCCTGACCACAAAATTGCATTTCACCCACAAGTCTTTATGGAATTTTCAAGTCTACAAATGTGTGCTTATCTTTCCTTATTTGTCTCGAAAAAAACATCTGAAGTGATAAGCTAGCCCCTTTGTTCGTATTTTTTTCCCTAAAACCATACTGATCATCCCCTTAGAAAACTTCTATTAGTCCTGGACCTGACTGCAGTCCTGTGGGAAAGTTTGAGTATGGAGAATTTTTTTTCAGGAATGTTTAGTAGGTGGCCTAGTAAGTATTTTTTGTGTGGGTGGACATCCGCCATCCGGTACATTTTCCAGATATGACGTCATCAAAAATGGCGGCCTCTCGATCACAGAACTGTCCATATCTATGTTAATATTTGATCGATTTGTATAAAACTTGCACTTTTTTATACTAATTTGTCCTTTATGAATCTAATGGAAGAGGTATTCGGTCCAAATAATGGTTATAATTACTCAGTGTGTAATTTTGAGGTATTAATTATTATTTTTCTTTTTTTCACAGGTTGCTGAAGTGAAATGAAGGTATGGATGTTTAGAGTCTCAAAAGACAGTGTAACAGACTTTAAACCAGGTGAAAAAGCATGTATCGTATGTAATAGAAAAAATGGTCGAGAAAAATCAGGGCAGCTGCGAAAGTGCGAAATGACATTGTCACTGAGCGTTTGAGCTCATTATGTGACGAAGCAGTGTTGTACTATTATGTGAATAATGCGTGCTACAAACAATACTGTCATAAGAAGTCCCTTTTAAAGCTTCAAAGCGAGAAGGAAAGATTACAAAATGAAAATAACGGCAGCACTTCCTAATCGATTGTACCAGCAACTCGTAGGAAATATTTGAGGAAACGTTACCACAGTCCTGAAGGAGGAGATAATATGAGACCGCTTATATATTATCTGTAATCAGAAATCCCATAATCTCATTTACAAGAAGTATAGAATAAGTTAGTATCCAAGAGCTAAGGAGTTTTTAAAAGCCACGTTATACTTATAAGATGATGTTTTCACTCGTATGTGTGATTTGGAGGATGTGTTAAGCGTTTTTGGTGCCGAGCTACTGTGTCACAACAATTTAATTTTTGGGTATTTACTGAGGTGGAAACGGAAACTTGAAGCAAGTGACAGGAGCACACTTCAAGTTTCTGAAAGGGTGGCAGCATTTCCTCTTTTAGCTCATGATATTGAATCTGAACTACATGAAGGTTATGGATGCACCCTCAGTTACATTTGAGACAAGTTTACTATACAAAATGAAGAAATCAAAATCAGTAACAAGGATCTAAAATTAATGTTGTGTGATGACTTTGGAGATGACATAACGTTTGCAAAACCTAAAGAGGCGAACAAACCACTCATGTTTTTTCTGTTGCTCTTGAAACAGAAGAAGTAGTAGATGCCCTTAGAAGTTGCAATCCTGTAACCGAATATGCATTCTGTTGAGAGAAGCATTGCAGACGCTAGACTTTAGGCTCACTGATAAATTTGGTAATGCTTAGGACCTTACAAGCTCTTGGACTAAAAGTAAAATACCTGATGTTTTAATAAGTTTTCAGACATCTAAACTCTATAGAAGAAGTAGATATCATCGAAAGATAAGAGGATGAAGACTTGAAAAAACCGTATCGTGGAGCTAAAAAACACCGTTGCATAAGATGATATGGCAAACGGTACATGAGAAATGTTAAAGAAAAACATTGATAAAAAGCTTTAATCACCTAGGTGTCTGCTAAAATGAAGTGAGTCGTCACCATCATAGCCTTGCACAATATGCTCTTAAGCAGTCTCCTAGTGAAGTACCGATTCCCAGTCACTTGAAGACTGATTCATATACGATTGGCGTCTTCGATAACTTTGATCTTGAGGAATTTATTTTTTTCTAACATAGAAGGTTCTAATGACACTGTGTACGTACTCTTTCAAGACAAACCACTATATATTCCAGTTAAACCATGCTTATCGGAGATTGGTATCACACGAGGTTTGAAAGCAATTCAAGAGCTTCTTCCATGTGAAAAGGTACAAACGTATTACAAACTAGCAAAATGTTCTGATCTCCTAAGCGATTGCGAAGTTGACTCAGATTTACTGACTATGAATGAGGAATGTTTTTGCCTTAAGATACCACTTCTGTGAATGCTTCGTTTTTTTCAATTCGTCATCCTCTTATCTTTCAATGCTATCTACTTCTTCTATGGAGTTTGGATCTCTGAAAATTTTTATTAAAACATCAGGTATTTTACTTTTAGTCCAAGAGCTTGTAAGGTCCTGAGCATTACCAAATTTATTGGTGAGCCCAAAGTCTAGCGTCTGCAATACTTCTCTCAACAGAATGGCACATTCGGTTAGAGGATTGCAACTTATAAGGGCATCTACTACTTCTTCTGTCTCAAGAGCTACAGAAAAAACATGAGTGGTTTGTTTGCCTCTTTAGGTTTTGCAAACGTTATGTCATCTCCAAAGTCATCACACAACATTAGTTTTAGTTCCTTGTTACTGATTTTGATTTCTTCATTTTGTATAGTAAACTTGTCTCAATGTAACTGAGGGTGCTTCCATAACCTTCATGTAGTCCAGATTCAATATCATGAGCTATAAGAGAAAACGCTGCTTCCCTTTCAGAAACTTGAAGTGTGCTCTTGTCACCTGCTTCAAGTTTCCGTTTGTACCTCAGTAAATACCCAGAAATGCAATTGTTGTGACACAGTAGCTCGGCACCAAAAACTCTTAACACATCCTCCAAATCACAAGTACGAGTGAAAACATCATCTTATAAGTATATCGTGGCTTTTAAAAACCCCTTAGCTCTTGGATACTCACTTATTCTATACTTCTTGTAAATGCAATTATGGGATTTCGGGTTACAGATAATATATAAATGGTCTCGATTAGAAGTATCTCCTTCCAAGAGGACTGTGATAACGTTTCCTCAAATATTTCCTACGAGTTGCCGATGCAGTCGATTGGGAAGTGCTGCCGTTATTTTCATTTTGTAATCTTTCCTTCTCACTTTGAAACTTTAAAAGGGACTTCGTATGACAGTATTGTTTGTAGTACGCATTATTCATATGATAGTACAACACTGCTTCCTCACATAATGAGCTCAAACGTTCAGTGACAATGTCATTTCGCACTTTCGCAGCTATCCTGCTTTTCTCGACCATTTTTCGTACTTATCACACAATCATCAATTTTATTACATACGATGCATGCTTTTTCACCTGGTTTAAAGTCTGTTACACTGTCTTTTGAGACTCTAAACATCCATATCTTCATTTCATTTCAACAACCTGTGAAAAAAAGAAAAATAATAATTAATACCTCAAAATTACACACTTTGAATATTTGTAACCATTATTTGGACCGAATACCTCTTCCATTAGATTCATAAAGGACAAATTAGTATAAAAAAGTGCAAGTTTCATGCAAATCGATCAAGTGTTAACATAGATATGAGCAGTTCTGTGATCGAGAGGCCGCCATCTTTGATGACGTCATAGCTGGAAAATGTACCCGGTGGCGGATGTCCACCCACGCAAAAATACTTACTAGACCGCCTACTACACATTCCTGAAAAAAATTCTCCATACTCAAACTTTCCCACAGGACTGTAGTCAGGTCCTGGACTATATCTTGTTTTTCATTCTTTTCATTTCAAATCAATTCTTGTTAGAATTTTAGTGAAGGCTTGGGATTCTATGTTCTTCATATTTAGTAGCGTGACTTTTTTTGGGTAGCTCAACTACAACATTAGTCTGAAAATCCTTTACCAATTATTTTTCATTACAAATAGAGTAAATTTCTTTATCTTAAGTAAATCATAAAAACACAATAAAAGGTTAAAAGATATTCATACATAAAATAAAAATAAAAATTATATACAACGGAAACTTGTTTTCAGACCATTGAACATGCTCTTTCATCAGCCGGAATAAGTAAATTCAAAAAATAATGGATTTAGGGGGTGATACGCATTCCTGGTAATATGTTATTATCTGGAACAGGAAACAATTTGCTTAGATCTGACAGTTTGTGCTTAAGCGTGAGGCTCTAATGTGCTGTTTCATTTTTCTTAGTACTTGTTCCCTTTTTCAATTGATCTATAATATATTTGAATATCCCTAATCTTCTTATCTAATATTAGCTCGTATTTTTTTTTTGTCAAGAGTTGCTCACATTTCATCAATAAATATTCATGAATTGCAAAGTTTCAGACTAAAGTTTTTGAGTTAAAAGTTCAAAATTAATTCAGTTAATTTACAACAAGACCACATTGTTAGCATCATATTTACCTAGTACTATAACTGATTCAGATAGTGATGATAAGAGATGATTATAATAAATAATGATTAGATAGTAAGAGAGTTTCTAGAACAAATTTAGCAGTTTGTAGTTTTGAACATTTGACTAAAGAAAATCAGGACAGATATTTCATTATCAAAGGTCAAGTCTGCTGATGATGGCTACGTGTTTTTTAGCTAGCCGTTTTTTTATCTTTCTATTAATATGTGCGACTGGATTTACATAGTCTGACATATTCTTCGTCACACGTTAAATAAGAATTTATATTATACAATATTAAAATGAGTCACCATCAAATCATTGGTACTGATCTATACTTCTACTTGAGAAGAAACAATGTTAATAATTCTTACTAAAGCAATTTTTCTTTAGAAAAAAATGCAAAAAAACAAACTTTCCAGAGTTATAAAATAACTTTACAAAGTAAATAGTGATTGATATTGTTTTGTAGAGTTTTTTTTTCTCTTGAATTCTTTACTTAAATCTTTTACATACAGTGGAGCACCGTTTATACGATTTTCAAGGGACTGAGAAAGAACAAAGTATGAATGAAAAAACGTATAAACGGAATTCACAAAAATTACGAACAATTTCGTAACAACCAACAATAAAAAGTCAGAGGTAAATTAAAAATATTACACGAAAATGAAATACAAGAGGTATGTAATACAGAACTTTTTATTCCGGTTTTAATGTAGAGTAAAGTAGGGTAACATGACGAACTTCAGAGATTGTCCCTCGGCTTAGTAAGTGGTTTAAAAACCTGAAATTTGAAAGGACACTTCTTGAAACCTTTATGTTCAATAAAAAAATATGAAACGTTGTTTTACCCTCTCGAAATATGAAAAATATTTCACCAAAAAAAAGGAGTAATTTTCGTCATCTTACCCTACCTAAGGGGTAAGATGACGAACAGATAAAAGTAATACATCAAGATAGAAACATTTTATTTTAAAAATGCAGAGAAACAACTTCACTTACTAACGTGTGGCATGAAATAAAAAAGTCAAAGATGAAACACTTAAAATGCAACAATAGATTGCTCGTAATGAAACAAAACTTTGAAGAATTAGGTACAACAAAAATTTAGAAGAACATTACTGTTGGCTCTGGCACGTTGTTTCTTTGCTGCAGCATTTACACTTGAGGTTTTATCTTTTACTTCAGCAATAGCTGCATTCATTGTCGCCTTATCCCACTTTTCCCTTTCACTTTTCCTGGTATAATTTTGTGGCATATTGTTTGTATTACCTAAAACATTCATAGATAAACATACATGAGGATTCAAATAAAAGAAAAAAATAACTGCAACTAATATTCAATTTCAAAGCCAATTTTTAAAATAGCACAAAAGCTATTCATAAAAGATACTTAAAAACATGTTGGGTAAGATGACAAACTAAGCAAACTTCTCTTCATCGTACCCGCCCTGCCATTCGTCATCTTACCCCACGCCTCCAATTTGGTTTAGAACTTATTTATAATTACCGTAGCTTATCGTAAACAACCTACACCACACATGGTTCTTGACATTATGATTTGTATTTTGAGAATATTTTATGAAAGAGCAAAAACAACTTAACATAGTCGAGTAATTCCTTACGCTGTGAAGTCCAAAAATTACAAACGCACGGGAAACAGACACATCTTAGTCGCTACTGCTCGCAAAACAATCTGGCCCGACATCCCTTGCAGTGAACCTCGTTACTAATCACCTGAGTCTCAGAAAGTGCTTGGACAGGTGCTCCTATCTATGAATGCGTCGGAGAAATACCGAGTTCGTCATCTTACACGCTTCGTCATCATATCCGACTTTTCCCTAAATCCTAATCCTAATAAAAGCTTTTATAATTTAGTAATATTGATTGACTTCAGAAAAGCTTTTGATTGCGTAAATCACAAAATCTTAGTAAAGAAGTTATAAGAGATAAAGTCAATTAAATTATATTAAATTATTTAAAAAACATAAATTTTGAATAAAATTAAACACAAACAAAGTAAGTTACTTCAACATTAAGTCTCGCATTCCACAAGGTTCCAATATGGGACCTCTTCTATTTATTCTATAATTGAGTTCTCTCTTTACAGAACTAGAAACATCAACGGCCCATGTCTATGCGGACGATCTTGTAATAATGAACATACACAAAGATTTATTAACAGCGCAAAATAGACTACAAGAAGACTTTAATAAAGTAACAAAATGGTCACATGATAATAAAATGCACATAAACAATGATTAAAAAAATATGTTGATTGTAACAAAAGTGTAACTGAACTTCCACAAATCAAATTACATCAACACTCTTGTTACAGACAAAACTAGTCTTCAATAAACTGCTCCTGCAATAAGCTAGATGTAATACACAGAAGCTCGGTTATAACGCGGTTTTTTATACCGCGAATTCGGATATAACGCGATTTGGTCTTGGGCCCCGTCTATATTCAAAAAGATGTATAAATGTAAAATTACAAAATTTACCGTTTTTTGCCTAAAATCAAATCAAAGGTGTAAATTAATATGCTTGTTTCCTTATTATTTACAGTAATTGAGACTCTATATGCGTTTAACCAAAATTAATATCGAGATCTACTTTTAATAAGACATGGACCGTTGATGTTTCTAGTTCTGTAAAGAAAGAACTCAATTATGGAATAAATAGAAGAGGTTCCATATTGGAAATGTGAAATGCTAGACTTAATGTTGAAGTAACTTACATTGTTTGTGTTTAATTTTATTCTAAATTTATAATTGTAAAATTGCAAAATTTACCGTTTTTTCGCCTAAAATCAAACCAAAGGTGTAAATTAATATGCTTGTTTCCTTAATATTTACAGTAATTGAGACTCTATATCCAACCAAATGTAACGAAAATGCGTCAAAAACAATATATTTTTTAAAAAATACCAGAATCGCGGACTTTTTCGTTTAACCAGAAGTCTAAAAATTACAAACGAACGGGAAACACACACATCTTAGTCGCTACTGCTCGCAAAACAATCTGGCCCGACATTCCTTGCAATGAACTTCGTTACTAATCACTTAGTCTCAGAAAGTGCTTGGACAGGTGCTCCTATCTATGAATGCATCGGAGAAATACCGAGTTCGTCATCTTACATGCTTCGTTATCTTATCCGACTTTCTCCTACAACTAGTACTACTATTCATATTCATTCAGCAATTCAAATATTTTGTTATTTTATGTTGTAGGGCTTTTTTGGAATGCACAGAAAAAAAGTTCATTGTGCACAGTTAAAAGTGCTATCTTAACTTTTGAGATATTCTTGCATGCCTTTTCTAAGACTAGACAATCGGCAGGTGGGAATCTGAGGTTGAAATGCGCATTTTCTCTCTTCTTGTGTTCTTGAAAAAAAGGATAAATGAAATTTGCGATTTCAGAAAAACGTATAAATGAAATTATTTAACGTTAATATGCATTGGATTTTGCCGGGACCATTAAAAAAAAAACGTGTAAATGATAAAAATGAATAAACGAGAAACGTATAAACGGTGCTCCACTGTATTTGTTAAATATCCAATAATTTAGCGTTACAATTTAGAAGTGATGATTTACAATCCAAAAAGTTTTCTTTTTCTGTTATTTTATTGTTGATAAAAAAAGAAAATCCCCAAGCTCTTCAAATAAACCGTCAAATACTGAAAAACTCATTGATCATTGAATATATTTTCTAATCTAATCGATGAAGGGTCGATGAAATTGTTTACAAACTGTTTACATGGAGATTTATTTATTTATATACTATTTGATTCAAGTAATTTAGTCTCCTTCTCCTCATATGTAATTATTTTGCAAATACCTTGATAAACTCTATGCAACTCTTTGAGATTAAAGTCTGAATCAACATAATAAAATTTTGATTAAAAGATAGAACTCCAGTTTGTAAACTGACATTGATATTTTAACTTAGGAAAATATATGGGAACAAATAAAGAAAATGGAAATCTAAGTAATTTACTAAGTAAAAGAAACAACCTATTCTTGTTTCAACTTTTATGGCGCTCACAAATAAATCAATCGTGAGGAGTTTGTGAGCCTATATCTTGATGTTTAGAGATTCTATTGAATCTAATGACTGCTGTTCAGAAGTTCGGTTGATAGAAGAAAGTTTTTTAAGTGTAAAGGAATCAATGTAATCAGAATAAACAAAATAAAATATAGTGGAAAGAAAGATCTAATATCAGATTTAATAAATATCAGTAGATTCTAACGAGTTTACTTGAAACGAAACTCTGTGAGTAAATCTATTAGGAATAAAGTAATTATTAAAACACTAAAACTACATAAGGAACAGTATAAACTAATACGGTTATTTTTACTGCATCAGGTCTTAGATGGCCAGTACCTTCTTTAATTATTATTTTGTACCAAGTGCTAAGGCAACTGCTTTAAAAGTTTGGTATTTCCAACCGAGCAATCCACTGTTATCTGGCTCGTTTTTATATCTTTTAAATTAATTATATTTCGGCAAGTAAACAGAGCTACTTTAATTTTTTTATTAGAATGAAATATAACACCATTTTCTGCTAGGACTCATCCGGCTTACCTCCATCATCGCTCTTCCATTCATACTTGTCACTATGATGATGATGAGGCATTTAGCTAACATAAGAGAAGTTACTCTCGCCGTTTACCCGCGCTTGGTTGAAGTTCGTACTTTAGTTATTTTAACTTAGCTTTTCCATTTTATTAACTTTTTTTCTTTTTTTTTCTTGTCTTGTACGGGATTCGAACCCAGGACCTTCGTCATTGCAGTCCGGAATGTTAGCCACTAGACCATTCCAGTTCCCCCAATATCTGGTTGTACTTTAGTTCCATTTGAACTTGGCACATCCGGTTTTGCCGTCTGGTATGCCAGCCCTGTCTTTTTTTTCCGTCTTGTACGGGATTCGAACCCACGACCTTCGTCTTTGCAGTCCGGTGTGTTAGCCACTGGACCAATCCGGTTCCCCCAATGCCTGTTGGTATTTTAGTTCTATTCGAACTTCGAACATCCGCTTTTGCCGTCTGGAATGGTAGCCATTACTGTTTTCTGGTTCTCCCAATCCCTGTTCGTACCTTATTTCTATCTGAACTTAGCTTTTGTATTTTATTAACTTTTTTTCTTCTTTTTTCTGGTTTCCCAATCCCTGGGCGTATTTTATTTCAATCTGAACTTCGATTTTCCATTTTATAACCTTTTTTTCTTCTTTTTTCTTTCTTTTTTTTCGTCTTGTACGGGATTCGAAGCCAGGTCATTGCAGTCCGGAATGTTAGCCACTAGACCATTCCGGTTCCCCCAATATCTGGTTGTACTTTAGTTCCATTTGAACTTGGCACATCCGGTTTTGCCGTCTGGTATGCTAGCCCTGGCCTTTTCCGGTTCTCCCAATCCCTGTTCGTACTTTAGTTCTATATTAACTTAGCTTTTCCATTTTATTAACTTTTTTTCTTTTTTTCCGGTTCCATGTTCGTACTTTAACTTAGCTTCTCCAATTTATTAACTTTTTTTCTTCTTTTTTCTATCTTTTTTTTTTCGTCTTGTACAGGATTCGAACCCCGGACCTTCGTCATTGCAGTCCGGAATGTTAGCCACTAGACCATTCCGGTTCCCCCAATATCTGGTTGTACTTTAGTTCCATTTGAACTGGGCACATCCGGTTTTGCCGTCTGGTATGCCAGCCCTGGCCTTTTCCGGTTCTCCCAATCCCTGTAAGTACTTTAGTTATTTTAACTTAGCTTTTCCATTTTATTAACTTTTTTTCTTTTTTTCCGGTTCCCTGTTCGTACTTTAGTTATTTTAACTTAGCTTTTCCATTTTATTAACTTTTTTTCTTTTTTTCCGGTTCCCTGTTCGTACATTAGTTCTACTTTAACTTAGCTTCTCCAATTTATTAACTTTTTTTCTTCTTTTTTCTTTTTTTATTTTTCGACTTGTACGGGATTCGAACCCAGGACCTTCGAACCCTACAGTCCGGAATGTTAGCCACTAGACCATTCCGGTTCCCCCATTATCTGGTTGTACTTTAGTTCCATTTGAATTTGGCACATCCGGTTTTGCCGTCTGGTATGCTGGCCCTAGCCTTTTCCAGTTCTCCCAATCCCTGTTCGTACTCTAGTTATTTTAACTTAGCTATTTCATTTTATTAACTTTTTTTTTTCCGGTTCCCTGTTCGTACTTTAGTTCTACTTTAACTTAGCTTCTCCAATTTATTAACTTTTTTTCTTTTTTTCCGGTTCCCTATTCGTATTTTATCCAATTTTATTACCTTTTTTTCTTCTTTTTTCTTTCTTTTTTTTTTTCGTCTTGTACGGGATTCGAACCCACGACCTTCGTCATTGCAGTCCGGAATGTTAGCCACTAGACCATTCCGGTTTCTCAATATCTGGTTATACTTTAGTTCCATTTGAATTTGGCACATCCGGTTTTGCTGTCTGGTATGCTAGCCCTGGCCTTTTCCGGTTCTCCCAATCCCTGTTCGTACTTTAGTTATTTTAACTTAGCTTATCCATTTTAATAATTTTTTTTCTTTTTTTCCGTTTCCCTGTCGTACTTTATGCATTTTATTAACTTTTTTTTTCTTCTTTTTTCTTTCGTCTTGTTCGGGATTCGAACCCAGGACCGTCTTTGCTGTCCAGAATGTTAGCCACTAGGTCAATTAAAGATCCATTAATAATTTCCGGTTCTCCCAATCCCTGTTCGTACTTTAGTTCTATTTTAACTTAGCTTCTCCATTTTATTAACTTTTTTTCTTCTTTTTTCTTTCTTGTTTTTCGTTTTGTACGGGATTCGAACCCAGGACCTTCCTGTCCGGAATGTTAGCCACTAGACCATTCCGGTTCTCCCAATATCTGGTAGTAGTTTAGTTCCATTTGAATTTGACACATCCGGTTTTGCCGTCTAATATGCTAGCTTTTTCCGGTTCTCCCAATCCCTGTTCGTACTTTAATTCTATTTTAACTTTGCTTTTCCATTTTATTAATTTTTTTTCTTTTTTTCCGGTTCCCTGTTCGCACTTTAATTCTACTTTAACTTAGCTTCTACATTTTATTAACTTTTTTTTCTTCTTTTTTCTGTCTTTTTTTTTCGTCTTGTACTGGATTCGAACCCAGGACTTTGCAGTCTGGAATGTTAGCCACTAGACCATTCCGGTTCCCCCAATATCTGGTAGTACTTTAGTTCCATTTGAACTTGGCACATCCGGTTTTGCCATCTGGTATGCTAGCCCTTGCCTTTTCCGTTTCTCCCAATCCCTGTTCGTACTTTAGCTTAGCTTTTCCATTTTATTAACTTTTTTTTCCGTCTGGTATGCTAGCCCTGGCCTTTTCCTGTTCTGCCAATCCCTGTTCGTACTTTAGTTCTATTTTAACTTAGCTTTTCCATTTTATTAACTTTTTTTCTTTTTTTTTCGGTTCCCTGTTCATACTTAGTTCTACTTTAAATTAGCTTCTCCATTTTATTAACTTTTTTTCTTCTTTTTTCTGTCTTTTTTTTTCGTCTTGTACGGGATTCGAGCCCAGGATTCTTTGCAGTGCGGAATGTTAGCCACTAGACCATTCCGGTTCCCCCAATATCTGATAGTACTTTAGTTCCATTTGAATGAATTAACAATAAGAAATTCGAAAATAAAAAATTAAAAAAAAAATAATTATAAAATCCATAATAAGAAAAACGTTAAATTAACTTTCCTTCCTTCTCTTTTATTTATTTTTCCTTTAAACATTATGAAGAAATGATAAATATTTTAAATTAAAAAGAAAACCTTTAATAATGACAAATGTACATAAACACTAGTCTACAAGATTCAAGGAATCTTAAATCATGAACATTTAAATACTGAAAATTTAAATACTGCTAAAATAAAGAAGTATGAAAGGTATATTAATGGTGCTTGCATAGATTCAATATGAAATTCAAATCATGAAAATTTAAAAAAATTTAAAAAGACTATTAAATTGAAAATTGATAAAAGGTATGAAATGTCGCCTGCTGCCAATAATTCTCGTGTAATTTTCCTAATTACGTTCAAGGCTTGCTTCTTATTATTAGAGAAGAACTGCAATCCTGTAGTATTATTAAATAAGTGCTGCACCATTTCATTACACTGGTTATCGTTAAGGATAACAGGGTTGTTGCCCTTATCAGATGATAATACAATAAAGTTCTGCATGTTTCTTAAGTTTTTGAGCTCGATTAATTCGATAGGATTTTGAAAAGAGATCACTGACCTGTTATTGATTGATTTCGTAGTGTTGCCAACTTGGCATCGAAGATAGTCCACCATTACTGGATCGGGTATCCTGCTGATTGCACTTTCTAATAGAGGAATTATCTTATGTGTTTGAGGTTTGGTTGGTAGATTGAATTTTAATCCTTTACCAATTATTTGGAGCACAACCGGTGAAATATTAGTACCACTGAGATTCATAACCCTGTCGACGTATAATTGGTTAGGTGGTCACCTTCTTAGGCTGAGAGCAACCAAATGCCGTGGGTGGATAATGGATAAGGCGTGATACCTTTTTATGTACGCATTTGCAGTAAACTTTAAAACCATCATACAACGTTCGTTGGGCAGATTACTCATCAATAAATTGGATCCAGTTCTTATATAATGCGTTAATTTCTTATACTTAAATTGAAGGCTATTCATACTGTGATTCAGAATCTTCTTACGCAACTTTAGGCACAGTTTATCTATTTGTGGGGTAGAGACACCAACCTTGACCATTGCATGTATGGGGTCAGATCCATTCTTCTACTAAGAATATTGAAGTGTAAAGCTGTCCGCACTGCTGCCAATTTTCGGTTGTTTGACACGTAGGAATTCACCAGAAAGCGCTGATAGGCCGTTAGTCCTCTCAGAAGCATAATGACTGCGAATGCGGCTAAAACAAGCAGGAAGAAAGTTTAAAGACCGCATCGCAAACCATAGAAGAGCCATCACCAATAGGAACTATGAATACGCCACTTATCGGCACCATTTACATTTTCATCATGGGCTCAACTTGGATAAACCATTACTATTGGACACTAGCCAAATGGAATCAAGAAGAAAGTTTATTGAATCCGTCTTCATAGCCACACTTCCTAATGTATATAATGAGAATTTATCGGTATCTAATATTGCTAAA
>JAFIDM010025397.1:0-14983 GCA_023159025.1 Thereuonema tuberculata
CCTACTGTAACAATTATAACTAAATATGTGTTCTGTACAACTCACCTAATCTTGATGTTACATTGAAATTCATATTTTAATTCATATATTAAGAATTAAGAATTTTAAGATTAGAATTCAAATTTTAAGATTAACAGCAGATAAGGATAATTATGGACGGAAATTGAAATTAGAGCATCTATAGTTGAATTCATACATGAAAGTCTGTCAACTATTATAATTTTTGCAGCTATATCAGTGACATCTAATGTTAAAAAACTTAACTGTTATAAACTGTTCGTGAATGAATGTAAAAAAAAAAAAAAAAAAAAAAGATATTCTTTATTGTTATAATTCCTTTTAACATATTGTATATAAAAATATTTTTCAATTAGTAATTGATTTGATTTATTCGTATTTTGGACAACTACTGTCATGTGAACTTCTAGGAATGATCAAATAAGAAAGTGCTGATATTGATGCAAAGTTGAAAACCTTCCCGGATTGATCAGTTAATCTGCCCTATGATTGGCTGAACCGGGAGCCAATCAACTATGCGACTAGCTCTCTCCCAGTGACCGACCGAACAGAAAGCTCCGAGTAGGCAGTGACCGACCGAAAAGGAAACTTAAAGCAAATCTTGAGAATCCACCGAAAATGTATATAAACTGTAAATAAATTGTAAATAAAGTGTGTGTGTATCTTAAGCTGTAACACGGACTAGACTACACATCAATATTAAACCATTTTGTCTCGTATAATGCTTCTAAAAAATTTCAAACTTTAAAAATGAATTTTGAAATTTGTAACAGTTACTTTTTCTTATTCTTAATTTACCAAGTATTCCGTAATTCATTATATTAAAAGTTAAAAACAGCCAATAAAACTAAAAAACTATTATTCGCTTTTTCGACTCAAAAAGCTTGGACAAAAAAAAAAATCCAACGATAGAAAAAGCAATGTTTGGTAATTGCCAAAAAATATGGCAAACATTCGTTGGTGGCAACAACTAGTGGCCGTTTTAATAAGATCCAAGAGTATAGAGATTGCGTTGATCGCTTCTAGAATAGATGTCAATAAACACTGCAAATATTCATTTATTGGAAAACTACTAAATAACAACATGATAAACCCGCTCCCCTTTGCATCTGGAAAAAAAAAGCAATCAAGTTTTGTAGGCTTTTTTTTTTTTGGTTGGACCGCGATAGTTTTTTTTACACCTTCACATCCAGAAAAAAGAAAGCAACTTTATTTTTTTTATTTTAATATTACTTTTTCAATAGTAGAATCATCATAGCTCGTATTCCTCGCATTTAAAATTCCTGGGCACACTAGTGGGAGAAACATTATAAATAATAATTGATTAGATCATAAAACAATTCTATAGGATTAGGAATATTTGTAAAAGTTTTGTGTTAATGACTTTCCATTTATTAAAAATAAGTAAATTTTAAAACTGACCCAAAAATCATCCACAAAATCCAAACAAATTATTTAATTAATTCTAAGAAGAAAAAAATTAAATAAAAAGAATGGATGAAAGATGTAAAAGAATTAGTGCAGGAATTGAAAAATTGCAGTAAACTAAATGAAATAAATTAAAAAATAAGAAGTTCGTGAAAGAACTTAAAACCTACGTTTCTTAAAAATATTATCGCTTAAAAGATTTCATTATTTTTTTTTTAGTCGTAAAAAAAAACGAAAAGCCAACATTTATTTTTAAATTATAATATCTACAAACAGTAGAAATTTTCCTTTTTCTAAAAAGAAATTAAGTAAATTAGCATTATTTATTTCAGTTGTCTAAATCTGATTACTTTTTAATCGTGTCAAACCACCCACAAATCAATGGCTTACATCGGGAGTCAACAGATGGCGCTACTTTATTTTCGTATTAAAAGGTATAGGAAAGTACTAGATTTCTTTGTTAGCAACAAATCATTAGCACCATCTGGTGTTTGAAAGGTAAAACGACCGATTTTTGAACATTTTCGACACCAAAAAATTGGTTCTTCCCGCTCGATCCCGCATCTTAAATTTATTTCCTCTTATAAATACAATCTAATGATTAATTCTGCAAAGTTTCGTTAAAATCTGAATTTTTAAGGTTCGAGAGGTTTCCTTATTAGCTCAAAGAATTAATATCCAATATTTAAGTGATACAAATGACCCGATATAATCTGTTGTTAAAGATTCTGATAGTTTTCAATGAGATTTTTTTTTTTGCCTTTTTGTGCTGTTTTCTCTACCAGGACTCACTTGGCACAGATTGAAAATGTTAAAGTTAAATCCTCTCTAGTCCTTCAATTTGTCTATGAAGTTTCTTCTACAGTTCAAAAGTTGTTAGGGGGACACACAAAAACTAACTGATTTGATGATCCTCACTTTCCTAGGAAGACAGGCTAAAAAAGAAGATAGATCAAAAAACTTAATTTAAAAAGTCAAAGATTACAATTTTTTTTTAAAAAATCTTAAATAAATTTGAATTTTAAGAAAATAAAGTTAAAACGTTAGCAACTAATACAAAAATAAATAAACTTAAAATGTTATAAAGTAATAAATGAAGTAAATAAATAAATAAATAAACAAAATAAGCCTTTTTTGAAATAGTAATTTATGTCAACATTTAAGAAGATAGTTAAAATTGGTCTTATGGCATATATCTTTTTAAACATTTCTGTCGTTTAATCTCAAAGGCTCATAAATACTGAGGAGGTACTGGTATAAATGAGAGATTGTTCAATGAATAATGAATCATGCACTCATTAACACCAGTGTCTCCTCAATATTTCAGTCTCTGCTATTCACACGGCAGATCATCTTTGTAAGTTGTTTTATATTTCTGTGGCATTGACAGTAATATTTTTTTTTTTGATTATATTGTGTAGAATCATGCAGATACGTGGCAAGGCAAGTTCTTCACACCTTTAGTCAGTGCCTCACAAGGTGTCAACCTCACCTGGAAAGACTTATCAGTTTTTGTTCCTGTTAAGAAAAAAGAAACTTATAGGTCTTACAAATGTGTTCTCAATAATGGTAAGAAAGGGTTAACTTTTCTCACATTTGAATGAGTCTGATTGTGATCTTGATATTATGATGTTACAATGGAGTTATACTTTGTAGATGATGAATTGTAAGATCAGTCTTAATGGATATTTTGTAATAAGGATACTTTTTATAAGTATCATTTAGTCTCTAAGCAGTGGAATGCCCCTAAAACAGTAATCCAGACTGCTTGGGACCGAGAATGTTTTGAAATTTGGAGTTTTCCAGATTTTGGAATATTGCATGATGGTCTTGCAATATAATAAAATTGTAAAAATAGTTACTTTTATAAAAGTTATTTTTTAGTTAATATAAAAAACATGAATATAAATGAAACAAACAAAGATTATAAAAATGTATTTTTAATGAATGGCAACAAATGGTCCTGAATGATACATTATATGAAAAATTAATTATGGCCAGCAGGCAACTATGTTGACAGATAGTGTGAATTGCCTTAAGTCTCCCCTAATTCAGTTCTTGATAGGGTTGAATGAAGTCATCTTTAGCCAAAAAGAGCACAGTGCTGTGCAATTTATAACCCCTGTTTCTTACCTTTAAGTTTGACCTCTATTGATATAATATTCTGAAAAACCAATTACAGAAAATATAATCATGCAATTATCAGTCAATGTTTAATGGTCTACATAGGAATACAAAACATTAAAGGGGTTTAACTAATGATAAAAATGGAACATCATGGATTCCCCGTTGATAGAAAACCCTTGGCTTTACGATCCCAAGCAATTGGCATCAGTTTATCTTTCTAATGTTTTCTTATGTAATCAATCATTGATGCAAAGGGGGGGGGTTGATAGGAGTTATTTCCCCCCCCATCCCAATTACATCTAAAAATGGAAGAAATTTAGGGTTTTGAAATTTTGTTTGGTTGGAAGGTTCATCAGTTTATCTGCAAACCCCTCTCCCATCTGAGAAAGGACACAACTTTTTTTTTTGGTTGAACTACATAAGTATGACCAATGTAACCCTTCCCATTCCAAAATCCTGGGTATGCTTAGGTAATCAATGTATCTCTCAATGCAAGGAGAATGAATGTGCACATATGCATTCAACACATAGACAGGACATCATCTTGAAAAGTTCTAGCTTTCAGAATGTTAATATCAATGTAACTCATCAAAGAAGGAGACATGATAGCAGCCATGATGGTAACATCATCATACCTCAAGGAAATGAAAATTAATGATAGCATTTAACAGATTGCCCTGCAGCTTATTGTCTATAATCATCACTGTGAGCTTATTACATACGAAAACAATACATGCATATAACCTCGTTTTTGTGCATGGAATATTCACAAGTGAATACTTTACCATGAAATATTAAATTTTAGATTAAATTTCCAGATTAGGGCTGGTCACCTGTAATGTTCATTGCACCAAGCTTTATCAGTCGGATGAAATCTCAAATGTAATCAGGATTAAGGATATATGCATGTATTGTTTTCATGTATAATAAAGTCATAGTGATGATTATAGACAATAAGATGCATGGCAATCTGTAAAATGCTATCATTAATTTTCATTTCATTGTTTTGTGTGATGATGGCTGAAAGATACGGACTACTTGCTACTCTCTTTTTGTGTATGGAATATTCACAAGTAACTTTATCCTGCTCTTTCTATATTATCACATATATTTTTGAAATTACTCTCTATATGCAGTTTATGTGGTCCTTGGTTTTTGTGCATTTTCCTCTATTTGATCTGCATTTCCAGTATTTCCATTGATGCCTTTTCCCCATCTGTCAGGAAATAGGCTTGGAAAAATATACATTTGAATAAATGCTCAGACCATTCTAATAAGCAGAGACTCCTTGTGTCTTATGTTAGTTTTTAGAAATCTCACTGCCTAAAACGCCACAGGAAAAAATCCCTAAATTCTGCTGGAAGTGAAGGATCTGTCTATCATGAAGCCATAAGATTCTCATATATGGTTAAAATAAATAGATTCCATAAGATGACAATTAAAATGGAGATTACACCTAAAAAAAAAAAAATAGTGAAAAAGTCAATTCAAAAATCAAAATATTTCTTTTCTCAATACATTCATTGATCTTTCCTAAAGAGAAATGAACTTTAATTAGCTGTTTTTAAAATATTATAGGCTATTGTCTACTGATTTAATTACCAAATTATAAAATTGATATATATATTTTTTAATATCTCTCTATAGTAACTGGATCTGTAAAACAGGGTACATTATTAGCTATTATGGGAGCAAGGTAGGCTAAATTCAGTCTTTTTTTCTTTATTTTAATCTTTTAATTTTAGTTTAATCTGATCATTAAAACTCAGAAATATTAGTATATAAATGTCTTCAATAACAAAGATTACATTTTCAAAACTTAATGTTACAAAGAAAAGAAAATATAATTAAGTGCACTTACTTAGTAAATTGAAATAAAGGACAGTTAGCCAATGGTTTTGGAACAGTGTGTGTTAACAATTATTGTTAATTGTTCCTGTACTATCACCATGTGTTTTTGTCTTACGTTGTCCTGTATGTTTGTACCATGTCATTCACTTAACATTACAACTTCCTTATTATGCTAATTCTATCTTAAATTATTTTTTAGTGGCTCTGGAAAGACTACTTTGTTGAATTGCTTGGCACAACGTCTTCCAAGTAGTACCATCATAAATGGTGAGCTTTGTGTTAATGGGAGACCTGTAGTACCAAGCGATATGGTAGATATTGCTGGGTTTGTCTATCAAGACGACTTATTCATAGGAACTCTGACAGTTAAGGAACATCTTACATTTATGGTATGCTGTCTTCCATTATGCTTTCAATAAAAGTAATTATACAGTGAATTTTGTATAAAGTTGTCTTTAGCACTACTAGATAAACCACAAAGGACAAATTGGAGCAAACCAATGTTTCACTAAAAATTACTAAAAATATATATATATATACACACTCAAGAAATAGATGCATACTTATAAATAAAAAATATAAGTAAAAATGTTTGCAAAAAAACAATTCAACTTCAATTTATTTAATGTTGATTTCGTCATACTTTGATTTATTTGATTCAGTTTGCATTATTGTCCGTTGCTTTTGTTGCTATTCAGGAAAGTTCAGTGAATACAATCATCAAATTTCTTGTCTTTTATTTACTTATTACTTTTTTTCCTGAAATGGGCAAAGTTTAGCTTAATTATCTTGCACGAGGAGGTTATTGGTCAAGAAATTTGATTCAATTTTCATTGTTATTTTTCTCTTCAGTATTTCCTTCTCACTTCATTTATTTTTATTTTTATTTTTTAGGCTAAACTAAAGTTAAGTTCAACATTAAGTGCTAAAAGCATTAAGTGTAAAGTAGAAGAAATAATGATGGAGGTAAGTAATTTAAAAGAAAAGTAGAAATTTAAAAATATAAGTTTAGTTTCTCTGTATTCTATGGTGAATGAATGAATATAATATTGATTAGCATGAATCCATGTTTGTTTGTTTTTAAATCTCATATATTGATGTGTGGTCGAAAAATAACAGAGACTCGCATCGGTGTTACAGCTTAAGATACACATACTTTATTTTTACAATTTTTTTACAATTCATATACATGTTTAGCGGATTCTCAAGATCTGCTTGGACCTTCCTCTTTGGTCGGTCACTGGCTGCTCGGAGCTTCCTCTTGGTCGGTCACTGGGAGAGAGAGCTAGTCGCGCAGTTGATTGGCCTCCCAGTTCAGCCAATCACAGAGCAGATTAACTGACCAATCCAGAAGGTTTTCAACTTTGCATCAATATCCTATGTATGGATTTTTGTCATCACAATTCCACAGTACGATCTTTAATCCCATTGTAATCTTAGCCACTGTGATACAGCAATAATGGTGAATAGTAGTTTAACGAAACTAAAAGACTGCCCAGAAATACTGAAGGATGTCTGATCAGTGTAAAATGAACAAGAAAAAGTTAAATGGAACGTCTAAAGTTTTGACAATGGAATGGCTTTCGACCAACAACTATCTCTTACAATCTTATTCTTTTTTAAAATTTGTATTAACCCTAAATACTTGATACCATAATTTTAAACTTTGGTTGGCACATCATGCAATATGTAGGTACTGGTTTTAACATTTTTTTTTTTTGTAATGCACTGTTACTTATATACAATGTTTTTCAATTAGTTTTTTTTTTCTTTTAACTTAACATGCGTTTTGTGTTTAATCTGTAACTTGAGTTCTATCACCTGATCACATACAACAATTTGAGAGCAGACGTAGCTAACAAAAACAAGTGTTTTTCCTCAATAATTTTTTTTTTGTAATTTTGACTTACGACATTTTGATACAACAGTGATGATATAATGAATTCTGTGAGTAACTACTGAAAAATAACCACACTAAATTCCTTTAAATGTGGTTTTAAGGGTATTTTGTTCAAAGCATAAGATTTCAAACTTTTTATGAAGCTTATTTTTGTTTTATTATATTTTGAGACAGTGCTAGTCTTTTTTTTTAAAGTATAGTTAACAGATAATTTTAATAATAGTATTAAGGAATGTAAATTTGAAATAGTAAGTAATTTCCATTCATGTGTATGTGTAATGTGTTTCAATACAATTTTATTCCATACAATAGTGTCATTGTAATGTATCTTGAACCATTCTGCAAAAATAAAAAAAAATAAAAAAACACTAAACTAATAAATTAAAGAAAGGCAGAAAAGAAGCCCAAAATTTAACGTGCTGTGCAAAGAATTGAGAAACAAAAGAACAGCATCTGAATCAATTGGAAAATTGCCTTTCCGATTCAATTATTAGGAGAGGAGTTGGGTACGGCCGTTTCGTCCTTCTACGGACTCGTCAGCCCAACCCTGCCTCTCCGATAAAAGACTCTGAAAGGCAAGATCCTTATGCTGAGAGCCACCGCCAAACTGGAAATGACCCCCAACCAAAGAAAGACAAGAAAAATAAATTGTTGTGCCTGTCAGCAACAACCAAATCCTATTCCTACGACTCGTAGGGATGAAAGGATTTTAATAAAAGAGCAGAAGGCTCAAAGAAAGTTATTTTAAGAAAATAAGGCAGAAAAGAAGCCAAAAATTTAACGTGCTGTGCAAAGAATTGAGAAACAAAAAGACAAGAAACAAAAGAGCAGCACTTGAATTAATTGGAAATTGCCTTTCCGATTCAATTATTAGGAGAGGAGTTGGGTACGGCTGTTTCGTCCTTCTACAGCACGTTAAATTTTGTTGCCTCAATGAGGCCAATTACAAATTGACCTAATTCTAAGGCTGCCACCATTTCCAAAAATGCAATCCACACCAAAAAAGAAATGTCCCGGAAGTAGCAATACACGAATTATTCAGAAACTAAGGGTCATCTAACCAATTAATTTCAAGTTGAGCCAATGAAAGCGATTTCACTATTGTGAATAATTGAATGTATCAAGCAAAATGTAAAAAAATGAGTGATTTTTGCATAAAAGAAATTGATTTCTTATTCAAAGTTATGGTTTCAATTCCAGATGTATCTAGAACATATCAGTATACACTGTATTTTGCAAATTGTAAATTAGAAATTTTACTTTCACTTGTTTTTCTATTAAATAGTTATATATTCTTCTTGATCCCACTGATTAGGTTGGTTTGCAAAAGTGTGCCGATACAATAATTGGAACCCCTGGCAGAACAAAAGGAATTTCAGGAGGAGAAAGAAAAAGGCTTGCTTTTGCAGCAGAGGTAAAAATTTTCCTTAGCATTAAATTCATTAATATATTACTTAAGGTTAAAAGATACAAGAGACGGGAGTTTCCCAGCAATGTAACAAGTGGAGGTTGAAAGGTCAATCCTTCAGTCATTGCCTTTAACTTTGGATTGATTATTCAGCACTGTGTGATATGTATTTTAGTCATCTGATACAGTATCAGAAGACTTATATTCCTGTTTTGTAGAGGACAAGTATCATTAAAATATCATTAGCAACAGCAACAACAACAATCACAACAATTGCGTCTTTCATAACAGTCACATTTATAATAATAAGGAAATTAAGGCAATATCAATTATATTTTCATAGACGTATCAGAAGAGTTGTGAAGCATTGTGATTGGTTTACTAATCACTATCCCTACCTTGTTTATGTTATAAAATATTGCTTAAATTTTATAATAAAAAATTAAATCATCAAATTGTCTATTTATGAATGTAAGCTTAATAAAAAAATATGCAATAGTATCGTCTAAGAAATATCCTTATCAATTGACTTACAATGCTAATTTTGAGAAATAAAATAAAAATTATTTTTTTTTCAAAAAAATATTTCATGATGAAGACAGAGGAAAGTTGAATTACTTTACATTGTTACATTTCACTCTCCGCTACTTCTAACTCAAAAGAAATTCTTATATTAATAAAAGCATATAATGAAATACTAATCATTGTTATCTGTCTGATATTTTCAGATTCTTACAGATCCAAAACTGCTTTTCTGTGACGAACCTACCTCAGGTCTCGATTCTTTCATGGCCCAAAATCTTATAGGAATGCTTCGTACAATGACTAGTCATGGAAAAACAATAGTGTGCTCTATTCATCAGCCTTCCTCTGAGCTTTTTGCCATGTTTGACAGGTAAGTTGGGTTCTTTTTTTTTTATTTAAATGTTGACTGTTCTTGATTGAGAATGATGGTGAGCTATCACATTTTTTTTCTATTGTTAAGCTCAGCAAAAGAATATACATTTTACGCCTTACATATGTCATATGTAGTGGAGGTGGGTGGCAGAAGCCAAGCACTGCGACCACATATGTCATATACAAAGGTCATAATAGAAGATCAGAGACAATTTTAGGCCCTAGATGAATGTGGATTTGCCAGTCTCCTTTTACATAAGCTTCAATAAAAACACAGGGTCCTATTTATATAGGTTTATGTAAGAACACGAGATCCAAATTATTTAATGAATTTGGCTGTGATGTCATTTCCATCCAATCAAAAACAAAACATTGGTATTTCAATGTGCAGAACCCTAAAAATGTGATACATGGGCAAATGCTTTGGTTGTGCCTAAACTAAAACTGCCTCTGTTAAAGCCATTCCTAAGTACAAATAAAAAAACATGATTGGGAGCAACACATGAAAAACATATCATACTTTTACAGCAATATGATTGTTAAGAGTTCCAAAAAGCTTTGTAAATTATGTTTTAATGGATTTCAATATGTGAAATCCATTATTAAATATTCATCAACATTCCTTCTTCTCACAGTAACAGTTTTCAGTTTCTGGCCAGATCGTTCAAATGATTTTATTAATATATGATCTCCTGCGGCAAATGTTTTATTGCCTTTACCATCCCCTCTCACCAAGAAAGTGTAGAAGAAGAAAAGGAGAAGAGTGGAGAACTACCTCTCCAAGTAATTGTCCAACCTCCAAATAGACAATGGTATTGATAACAACAACCTTAATCAATATTTAACTGGCCTTTGCAACTCAATCAAATAACTTAACTAAACAGCCACAGATATTAATAAACTTGGAAGCATCCATTGGTACTAGTAAAGGATATCCAGCTAGTGTTAATCTAGATATTTAGAGGAGACTGGATGAGTCCCATAGTCCATTGAACCCCATAAATCTATGGAACAAATTATTATTTCATGTGTTAATTTGTCCATAACAGTGCTTCCCACTTCCCTTGATAGTTTTATCTTTGTTTTAAAAATGCTTCAATTATTTTTCTGTTTTTATCCAAATGAAGCATTCACTTCTCTCTCTCTTTTTCTTCTTATTTCTGCATTTCTTCCATCAAGCTGGAATTCAACAATAATAAGCCTATTATTAAGCATCTTCCACGACGCCAGAAATAAATGTTGAAACACTACAAATAAATAAATGTTAATAATAAGCCTAATTTTACAAGGACTATAAAAATATTTTAGTTAAATAAATTCCTTTTATAAGGATGCTTTTTACTTCTTTTAGCCAATCCTTTAATATTTTGAAATTCCACTCTGCATATTTTGGTTTCCTATTATACAAGAAATATTAAAGATTTTACAAAATCTTGCATTATCAATACTGACATTTTAAAAAATTAAAAAAGAAAAATCAAGTCTAATATGTAGAGCTAACTCCAATGTCAATTCTCTTCAATTTTTGGAGGGAGATATAGATTGATCTTTTTTGTTTTGTTTTTTTCTTGGAAGGGTGGAAGTTAACACTTGCCTTTACATAGTGGAACTTCTTAATATTAAAGAATTCCGTTGATTTACAATTAAAATAATTACAGATTTTTGCTTAGTTTTGTTGTTAGTTACTTATATATAGCTTTAAGTTACTCCAAAATTTCCTACTTAAAATCTTAATTTATAAATAAGATATTTTTATCACTTGTGTAATAAGTTTGTTAATTAAATCTTTGTTTAAATGAGTTATGTTTATTTATTTTAGACTTTTACTCCTTGCTGAAGGCAGAACAGCTTTCTTTGGATCATCAAAAGCAGCTCTAGAATTTTTTGCCAGGTAAAAGAAATAATGTCATTCAATTCAAAGAATATCCAGGAATAAAACTTCTTAGAATTAGTCATAATTAATACAATATAAAATATGAACAGGCACAAATTACAACACTGGATTTAGGAATAGTTCTTTACCATTTCAATTTAACTTCAGAAACAGACTCACTTTACAAATGGAATATGAAAATAATCAGTTATCCTATTGTGTTATTTAGGGTTTTTTATTATTTAGGGTTCATATTTCATATATTGAAAAACCTTTCTTTCTAACACTACAGTGTAATAAATTGGAATAATTTTGATAATTATTATTGAAGTTTTTGTTATTCGATAAAACAGAGCAAGTTGTTTGAGTAAATTGATACCATGTCTTTAAACTACTAAACTACTAAATTGATATTGGTAACAATGTCACAGGAACTCTCATAAACCAAATGATGTATGTTGTGAAAATTGATCTGTTTTTACTACAAACTTCACCAGTAAGTAAAATGGTGATAGCAATTGTTTATCATGAACACACATCTCTAGGATATAAATAAAAAAAAACCTTCTCTTGAATTTGATAAGGTTAAAGAAGTTGGTTTCAATCTTCGTACAGTAACTTAACTTATGTTTTCTGCTGCTATTTGATTGGTGGCATTGTCTTTGTCATTGTGATTATGAATCTGTTTTTTTTCTTCTTTTTTTTTTTTCCACATCAACAATCTGCATCGATTATCAAAATGAAACCGTTTCCTTAAGATCTTCATGCATTCTTTGAAAAAATCTTCTTATTTGTCAGATGACAGTGAGCATAAAATTGAGTTCAGCTCCTGACTTGTAAGTTAAGCTGGAAAGTTGATATCTTTACTTCCTCTTAAATAAGAACACATGGTTAAATGTACATTATTCATATTTATAATAAGGGATTTCAGTGTATTTTATTCTTTAGGTCATACTCTTCGCTTACAATTTGTCATCCATCCTGTTCATTTTCATGTTGAAGTTAAATGTATCAATAAAGGTCTCTTTCACTATTTATCATCAAAGGTTAAATGTTTTTCATTAATTAAGATTTACGTTCCAATTCCTTCTCAGTCAGTTTTTATAACCTCTTGTCTGGCTCAATCTGTCAACTTTAAATAATTTCTCAGGTTTATGTCTTCCCTTCTTTAGACTATAAAAATTACAATAGGAGCAGACATAGTCACACATCAAATGAAATATTTACAACGGTACATCAAACTATATCTTTACTATTTATAAATTCTGTGACTGTTATATTTAATGTTTTAACATGATAGTTCATAGAGTTTCTCTTTTATCTCAATTTGAATATCCAAGCATTTTTGAAGAAATGTCTTCCGCGGTCTAATCTAATACCATCCAACACCCAAATTTTTAATAACTCTAGAATATTCGATATCATTACATAGAATCTATGATTATAATTTAAAAATTCTAATTTTCTTTGTTACCTTATTGTAGTCTCACAGTAAAAGAAAACTATATTTCTAATGAGTTACTCAAATTTTATATAAAATATTAAAGAAAAAAGGGATTTTATTAAAACTCTTAGGTCATTTAGGCCTAGGAAGGGATATCCTTTTGATCCTCTAATACCATAAAACACTCAAGAGAAATCTTTTTTTAAAAAATTAAACACTGTTGATCCCTTCCAATCAATGTTTTTCTTGATCAGGCAAAGATTTCTGACCTTCAACTTAACCTGTTTTATCTTATTGTATTCTGACTCACCTGAAACTTTTAACTATGCAGCCATTTATCATTATAATTCCTGAGCTTATATAAGAATTATCACTAAGATCACATAATAACATTCCTGCCTCTAAAATTTGACTGTGACAAAATAATAATCATAAATGATGAACTGCTGTGGTGAACAACTAGTACTGCTGTTTGTGATTGCAATGAATAGGTATGGGAAAGTTATTAAAAAGTAATTGAATTACAGTTAATGCTACTACCCCCACGAACCAAGTTATAGTTACTTTTTTTTTTTTTTTTAATTTTTATCCAACCAAAAAAAGAAAGCTCCTAATTCAAAAAATAATGTTAGAAAAGATAGATACATAGTTTCTTCAACATGCAATGCTCTAGAAGAAGCCATTACTGCAAATCCTCTAAAATATCAGTAGCTGTTGCAAGATGTTAAAAAAAGAAACAATATTTTCTTTATTCTATTACTGAGAAAAATAAATTACCTCATAACTGAGTTAGTAAAGTAACAATGTTATATAATGATATTCAGCAACTGTTACAAGGGATGTGCGTGACCTCGAATGCTGAGAACCGCAAGAAAATGTGCTTAGAATGTAAATCACGCATCCCTAAAATAGTGGTATGAGTCATTCCATGCAAAACTCAGCTGTTGTCTGCTAGAGCACTTTGAAGACTGAATAGTTGCGCAACACTATCAGGTCAGTAGGTAAAATTTGTTGTTCAGATAGCGTAATTATTTCAAGCAGAGGGAAATATAGCAATTATAATCACGACATTGAAATATGTGTGTTTTTTGGTCCTATTATATCGATATATTGTTTCTTCGCGTTACCAAAGTTCCTCTCTTGGACCTTCAATAGAATGTGATCATTCAAAAGTCAAACCGTCACATTATCCTGCTGGAAGTAGCCATCTGCATGAGGTTTATCCGTTAACATGTACAGTTGCACTTGGTCAGCTACGCTGTTTAGGTACGCCCTAGCATCCTGACATGCCTCCAGAGGTATCAATGCACCCAACACGTGCCAGGAAAACATCCCCCACACCATGACACTGGCTTGAAGAGTTGTTGTGAGACAAGACCATTTCTGCAGACAGCAGGGGTGTACCTAATAAAGTGGCCAGACAGCGTATTTATATTATGGTATAGAAAGCTGAAGTCAGTTGAATTTTTATTATTTATTAGAAATTTCAGTTAAACAAGAAAGTATACTCTTCTAAAAGATAAAAGTAACAAATTTGGATTGTAACTTTATTATTTATTATTCTTAACAGTACTTTATTATTCTTTGATCCTTGTAGTCTAGACTTACCTTGTCCATCAACTTTCAATCCTGCTGATCACTACATTCACAGTCTAGCGGTTATTCCAGGAGCAGAGCAAAAAAGCCGACAGCAAATTAGGGTAGGTATTTATTCAATTGAAATTACTTTACAAAATTGGATTTTTTATAATTTTTTTTTTAACAGCTGTAGTTTTGCTTAATTAAATCAATAATATTCCAAATTGATTATGCTAATTTTTAACTTGAATTCTTTATTTTAAGATACAGGGTGTTTCAAAAATACACGGCATAATTTCAGGTATGTATTTCCCACATGTAGACAATCAAAATAGTTCATTACAACATATGTCCGGAAATGCTTCATTTCCGAGTTATGGCCTTCACAACATTAAAAATCACCGGAACGTTTTTCGTTCCGCCGGTCGTTGCCATTACAGAAGATGTTCAAAATGACCA
>JAFIDM010025398.1:0-14982 GCA_023159025.1 Thereuonema tuberculata
TTTGCTATATATTTTATTCGCTACAAAAAAAAATTCAATTTAATAAAGACAATAGATATCTAAACATTTTATTTTATTTTTTCATTACAAAAATTTTTGCAAACTTTCTTTCCCAAGGCAATGTGGTGATCAAAACACGTCTAGAATCGCTATATTACTGCATTGACTGCTTTAACAGTTTTACGAAAGCTGTGATCATTATAACTGTGAAACACAGCCTCATTTATTATTAGTTTTCGTATATATCACATAAAAGTAAATCTCTGACATATTTCACTAAAAGACTTGAATAATCAAAAAATTAATTTCTTTCAATAATTATTTGTCTCGTCGGTTAAGCGTCTCTTTCCATAGACTTGATATTTCACAAACAGAATGATCTGTTTAAAATTTTAAAATTTCATATTAAAACTTGGAGCAACTATTATTAACTTTTAAATTCAATAGAGCCTCCAAGCATTTTATAGGTATTTATGTATTTTATGGTTTTGTGATATCATGTCATTTTCTTCGGAAACTAGGATTTTTTTTTAAAGAGATGTTAGGATATTGATGGTAGCATACCATTAATCGACTAAAAGGAGAAACAAAAAGAGTCAAAAAACGGAAAACGAAACAAATATTTAGAAATTAACTGACAAATTTTAAACATTGTAATATTTCTGTACTGTAATGCCTCTTCACGATTTCTATATGAGGGCCTTATTTTTTCCATTTCATTTTGTATTGTGTTATTTTCTCTGTATTTGCCTGGACACCTAGTTCCTTTCTTAAGTGATCATTTCTCAGGCGACCAGGCGTTGGCGACAACCAGGTTGTTAATGGTTTCAAACCGAAAGGTTTTTCCAACTTGTATGGAAGCATTCTTGATATATGAAAATTATAAGCAAGTATAAAAAATCAGAGATCAATGTTAGTTAGGACTCAATATAACATTATTTACAGACGGTCAGGTGATTATACAGTATGTTAGGAAAGACAGACTTCAAATAATAGTCTATAACTGTATACAAGCCAAATTCAGTTGCACATATAACTTAAAAATATCAATCAAATAAACAAAGACATTCTTGGCATTTAATCAATAAGAACACAAAATCATTTTCAATTTCAATTTCATTGAAAATCACAGAGCAGGTTTCACATTTCCACTTCTGAAAAAGACAGACAGCGAACAAAAATAACAACTTCCAAAGAATATGTGGTATAAGTTCTTAGAAAGAAAAAAACAAAAACAAGAGACATGGTAATGAAAGTTTTCTAAGGTAATGACAGTATCAACATTGATCATAATCTTGGGCATAAGGAGAAAAGAATTAACCAATTTACCAAACTGCTTTACTTAATTTATATTTTATTCTGATTATATTAAATAAGCCTGAAAATTTATCTCCTTTAAATGTTTTTTTTTTTTTTTTTATAGTCTAGATATGAGGGGCGTTCAAAAAGAAACGAGCCGGAGTGTGGAATGGACAAACCGGTGAAAGAAAGGTAATATCGTTGCATGTGTAACCAAGATTGGTTCCGATACGAGTGATTGCGGAAGTTCACACCCTCCGCTCGAGGGCACGGGTGCAAGTCACGTGACTAAAAGCTAGCAGAAGCATACGTCAATCGTCCAACGAGGTCATTCACGTTGTAAGCAGTGAAACAGTGCAATGGAGGCGTCTAAAGAAGAGCAAAGAGGTGTTGTTCGTTTTCTGACAGCAGAAGGAGTAGGGGGATGTTCTTCTTTGACTAAGACGGCCCCCTTCTGATAAGACATCCTGCAGCACGGGACAACACTGAATTTCCAGCATTACTCGCAAACCTCACAGGCAAGCTCACTCGGGGGTCATTCTGCTTACCTTGGACGACGAAGTAAAGCCCTTCGTTCAGAATTGGGTCACAATGCAGCCCCGGGAATTTTACGAGATAGCCATTCATCGCAGTTGAAGAAGTGCCTCAACAGCCAGGGCCAATACTTCTGACATACCTGTACTGGTTTCTGTTCCTCGGCCTCCGGCTCTTTTTTTTTTGAACGCCCCTTATATATATATTTTTATTATTTACTTCTCCTTTCTAATAGTCATATATGATTGTCAATTTTCTTTTTTTTATTTTCTTTAGTTACATACACATTGGCTCGTAAATTAATCATTAATTATACCCATATGCACTCATTCAGTATTAAATAACGGACATAAAATTCAAATGTTAATTTAGTTAATCAACTACTAAATAATATACAAGCAGTAATCCAAGGAAAATAATGACTTCAACTTACCTGAATTCAAATAACTCTATCCCGCTACAAAACAGGTGTGTTTCTGATAATTGATAGTTTTGTCAGGTAAACAGATGGTATTGATGTGGATATTAATTCTAATGGTTTCAAGATGTTCTAATTTTAATAAGACAAAATCGTTTTCGCCATGAGAGTTGAAGCCATGATGAGGAATAGTCTAAGATGTTAACAAAAATAAATAAACAAAAAAAATCATAAATATTTAATATTAATGACAATTATTGCAAGAGATATTATTCAATTTACATAATCATTTCTTAATATGTAAATTCAGTAAAGGCGTAATAATACGCATGGTAATGAAAGTTTTATAAGGTAATGACAGTATCAACATTGATCATAATCTTGGGCATAAGGAGAAAAGAATTAACCAATTTACGAGTGGGTCCTTCACTACGTTTGGCGACTGGTGTTTCGTTCAATGCGCCTGCCTAAATTTGGTTCCTCTTAATGCCAATAGGCAGTGGAGTGAAGACCCGCCGTCGGTGTAATTATAGGTAGGAGAGTCTGCCACTCTTGTCTTATTCCTTTAAGTTATCGTTTTTAATTTCCTTTTAATTCAACGTTGATCAACGATTTAAAAGTTGTTTTTTTTTAATAATTTTTTTACTGCAGGAAAAAGGAAAAATAAAACTGCATTAAATCTACACATTGAATTATTAATATAAACAACAATGGATGAGACAACAGCTGTTCCAGGATGTCGCTTGGTAAATAAATTTGGTCTGGCCGATTGTTGTTATTAAGTTAAGTAGACGCTTTTTATAGCAGCCTTTTGAAGATATGTGATTTCTTAGCTTTTATATCAGTCTCTGTGGATGTTAAAAACATATTCTTGTTTTTAAAAAATGATAATCACTGAAAAGTAAATATTCGCCAATAATTCCAGATTGTAGTAAATAATGTCGCCTTTCCTCTAATCTTGACTTCCCTGTGCCAGTGCAAAGGTCATATGTCCTCAATCAAGCAACCCCAATGAGATAATATTACGAATAAATAATTCAACTACTCGAAATCCTACTTTGATACTTAGATGGGTCATAGAATTGGGAAAGAAACACACTGTGGACTAGAAATTCTCTGCTACATCCTATACTGCCATCGTATTAAATAAATATTAATATTATATAAAGATGTAAATAAAAAACATACAAAAACAATAAGCGAATTTTCTTTCTTTCTATTTCTATCCCTCCATTTTATCAAGTTATAAATTAAAATTATAGCATGAGGAAATTTTTATTTTATTGAAATGAGCAAGGAAAAAAACCTTGAAAGATAAAATTACATGGAATTTCATGAAAACTAGCTTTGCTTCGCTCCGGAACTCTAGCATATATAGCATTCAAGAATACAAACTTTATTTATTTAGCAAATTAATGTTGAGATCATCGGAGAAGATACGACTTCCCAGCCCGTTGTGGCTTCTCCGGATAACTGAGATGTATTGCGGGTTGGCGCCACACATCAAAATTTAAAGCGAAAAATCACATTTTTGCACATATGTTGCAAACGCAGAAACATTTGTGAATGAGTGATATATCGTTCGAGAGCACTTTCAAATACCTACATTTTTTCAATATAATGTTCTCTTCCAACTTTTATACTTTTCGTTTAAACTGAGAAAAAGTCAAAATTTTACCCTTTAAAAAGCAGTATCTTGGAAACCAAAAACTTTTTTCGAAAAATTTTTGTAGCATTTTCTATGTCTTACAAAGATCTACATTTTATCCATTTGCATGACCAATCTATCTCTTATAGTTTGGTCACAAAATTGGAAAACTGAAAGTGTGATGACAGAATAACAGAGAGAACAATGTTTTTATCCTATATAATATATTAAAAATTAAAACTGCTTCAAGAACACACTTAAAGATAACGATATTCACAATAAAAACATGATATTTTTTAAAAAACCGCAAGAACCGGTTTTCAGAATCCTTTGCGTTGGTCTTTCCTCAGCCTAACGATCCATGCTCACGTCTTCCTTAAATGTATTGGAGCTTCGTCATCAACCAATCCTAATCGTTATTGAAATGATGTTATGTCTATGACCCATAAAAGTATCAAAGTAGGATTTCGAGTAGCTGAATTATTTATTCGTAATGTTATCTCAGATGTTAAAATTGGGGTTGCTTGATTGAGAACATATGACCTTTGCACTGGCACAGGGAAGTCAAGATTAGAGGAAAGGCGACATTATTTACTACAATCTGGAATTATTGGCGAATATTTACTTTTCAGTGATTATCATTTTTGAAAAACAAGAATATGCTTTTAACATCCACATAGACTGATATAAAAGCTAAGAAATCACATATCTTCAAAAGGCTGCTATAAAAAGCGTCTACTTAACTTAATAACAACAATATTCGAGATCTAATTTATTTACCAAGCGATATCCTGGAATAGCTGTTGTCTCACACATTGTTGTTTATATTAATAATTCAATGTGTAGATTTCATGCAGTTTTTTCTTCCTTTTTGCTGTAATAAAAAAATAAAAAAAAAAAAACTTTTAAATCGTAGGTCAACTTTGAATTAAAAGGAAATTAAAAAGAATTAACTTAAAGGAATAAGACAAGAGTGGCAGAGTCTCCTCCCTATAATTACACCGACGGCAGGTCTTCACTCCACTGCGTATTGGCATTAAGGGGAACCAAATTTAGGCGGGCGCGGTGAACGAAACACCAGTCGGCGAACCTAGTGAAGGACCCACTCGTAAATTGGTTAATTCTTTTCTCCTTATGCCGAAGATTACGATCATTGTTGATACTGTCATTACCGTATAAAACTTTCATTACCATTTATCTAGTTTTTTTTTTCCTTTCTAAGAACTTGTGTCACATATTCTTTGGAGGTTGTTAATTTTGTTCGCTGTCTTTGTCTTTTTCAAAAGTGGAAATGTGAAACCTGCTCTTTGATTTTCAATGAAATTGAAATTGAAAATTATTTTATGTTGTTATTGGTTAACTGCCAAAAATTTCTTTGTTTATTTGATTGATAATTTAAGTTATATGTGCAACTGAATTTGGCTTGTAGACAGTTATAGACTATTATTTGAAGTCTGTCTTTACTAACATACTGTATAATCACCTGATCGTCTGTAAATAATGTTATATTGAGTCCTAATTAACATTGATCTGTGATTTTTTTATACTTGCCCATACTTTTTCACATCTCAAGAATGCTTTCGTACAAGTTGGTTAAACCTTTCAGTTGGAAACCTGGTTGTCGCCAATTCCTGGTCGCCTGAGAAATGATCACTTAATTAAGGAACTAGGTGTCCAGGAAAATACAGAGAAGATAACACAATACAAAATGAAATGGAAAGAATAAGGTCCTCAAATTGAAATCGTGAAGAGGCAATACAGTACAGCAATATTACAATGCTTAAAATTTGTCAGTTTATCTCTAAATATTTGTTTCGTTTTCCGTTTTTTGCCTCTTTATGTTTCTCCTTTTAGTCGAATAATGGCATGGTACCATCAATATCCTAACATCTCTTTAAAAAAATCCCAGTTTCCGAAGAAAATGACATGATATCACAAAACCATAAAATAAATAAATACCTTTAAAATGCGTGGAGGCTTTATTGAGTTTAAAAGTTAATAATATTTGGTTCAAGTTTTAATATAAAATATTAAAATTTTAAACAGGTCATTCTGTTTGTGAAATATCAACTTAAAGTCTATGGAAAGAGACGCTTAACTTATGGGGACTTTCATCTATTGGTGATAATTAATTTTTTGATTATTCAAGTCTTTTAGACAAATATGTCAGAGATTTACTTTTATCTGATATATATGTAAACTAGTAATAAATGAGGCTGTGTTTCAGAGTTACAATGATCACAGCTTTCGTAAAACTGTTAAAGTAGTCAATACAGTAATAGAGCGATTCTAAAGGTGTTTTGATCAGCACATTTCCTTGGGAAAGAAAGTTTGCAAAACATGTTGTAATGAAAAAAATAAAATAAAATGTTTAGATATAAAGAATGTATTTGTCTTTATTAAATTAATTTTTTTTATAGAGAATAAAATATATAGTAAAGAATCATTCAAAAATGTTTTTATTCACTTTATTATGTGATTTCGTTATAACCATAATAGCAATATGTGAGTAACATCAACAATAAAATATTACATGTTTACCATTGATTTTTTTAATTTTTTTTTTTCACATTTCCAATGAGTTCCCTAAAATAATAAATAGTAATATTTAATATATAATAATGGCAATATTAAAATTAATGATAAGATATATTTTTTTTAAAATACAAAATATTATCAAATGTAAATAAGATTTGAAAAACTCATTTATTAAATTATATCAAATAATAACGCAAAAAATTGAATATTTAGAAATGATTATTGTAAAATATTAAGATAACAGCTAAATTCAGTAATTAACTTTGAAAATATCATTTATCTGTTATTTATTTTTTACAAGAAATTTATATTTCAAAGTTTCGATTTATCCCCAGCATTTTCCAATCTTTTTTTTTCTTTTATCACAAGTCGTCTGAAGTATTACTGATATTGCAGTGCTACTGTACTGATATGACGGCGAGAGAGCGGGTAGTCGTGAAATCATAGTTTCAATCACAGTCACAGTTAACTCAATTGGCATTGTTTTCCAAATCAAAACGATTCTATATATTTCTTATAAGAGATGAGCTATATTTTCTTTTTTGTTTAGTTTTTTTCACACAAATTATTCGGCGTTGTCTTTAGAATATACATATTAATGGAATTAAGTTCGCTTCTCTTCTATAGATATCATGTTTTCTCAAATATTAATATATTCTTTTCATCCTACTGCCGCTATTGTCTTCACTGTTTCAGGAAATCACAGTTCTGATTTTTACTTTTGAAAAAAAAAAAAAGATTTTTAATAAATCCCAATATAATTAAATGATGTTATCGGGTTGTAATAATAGCAATGCTGAAAAGTCAAATAATAAACAATCACGAAAAGCGAATGTGTGATATTTTATTGACTGAAGCTACTGCTTCAATTTTTAGCGACCCATTTGGGAGCTATTGTGATAGCTACTAAAATCGGTATCTATTGCGTTTGTCCTGTTCGTCCGTGTCTGTTCCTTTCTTAACAACTCCCGAACGAGAGGTCGGATCGACAATCGGACTTCACCATCGTGTTCAGAGTAATATGGTATTTTTCAGGCGTCAACGCACGTCACGTTCGAGATATTAGGCATTATTTTAATTGGAGTTTCCGGTAGTAGCCTAAATGTTAGAAATGCAACGATCTCATTTCAGTTGTCAGCAATTGCTTGATTTTTAGGTCTCATATTCTGTGTGTGCATGTGTTTTTGTTTTTCTTATTTTTTTAACTTTTTTTTTACTTTTTTGCAACTTTCTTTATTTTTTCTTACATTAATGTATTTCTTTTATTACTATTATTATTATTTTTACATTTTTTTTATTATTATGGGTCGCCGCGTAAATTTATGCTTTAGCAGAAAATTATATTGAATTGTTGAAACTTTTGAAAGGACTACGAACACTGTGCTTTCACGCGGATCTCGTATGAAGCAATTTTAATCACGTCTCATCTATTCAGTTCTCTATGCTTGTAGTCAAAATTTACATATTTTGTAAATTTAATTCTTAAGCATAAGAATTCCTTCACTGTTCGAATTTCAGGAAATTCAGACGATCCTACTTCTAAAATTTAGATACAAAACATCGCTTACAATAATATATTCCTGTGAAGAATGTTTTATATTAATTTACTTTAGAATTAATTTGAATGGAATAGAAAAAGTCTTGAAGCTTGCATTATTATCTTTCAGCACTTTTATTTATTTATTTGTTTATTAATTTATTTATTTATTTATTTATTTATTTATCTTTTTGAATTTTGAACTGTACTGCTTAGCCAGACGAAATAATTCAACTGAAACCTTTTTGAGAAGTATGTTCATTAAAAATAATACGTTAAGTTCATGCTTTGAACTTAATGTTGATTGGAATGAGTTGCAATTAAATGCTCTGATCAAGTGACACTTACTCTTGGAACATTGAATTCGGATCCGAAACAAATTAAAGATAAATCTGAATAGATTCTGGTTCATTTCCAATGAATGCGGTTGGTCACAGTTATTGACAAAAATCAGATTATAAATATGATCAATACAGTTTTTTCTTTATATTATTCTGAGATAGTTTAATCATTGTTTTTAAAAGATAAATATTTGTAACAGGTAGTTTCTCAAATGAATATGTTTTTTAATGATGCCATTAATAAAAATAAAAACAAAAACATTATCGTGTGTGGAGTCTTAGTCAAAATCGTACTGGACGTGGAATACCAATGTAAGTTTACAGGCATGCCAAATCGTAGAAACTCTAACAAAATTATAAAAATTGTTTTTGAGCAGCATCTATACGGTATACAGTACAAAAACAAAAATATTAAATAAAATAAAAAAAGTAATCATGCAGTAATGTATAATTCACTATTTAAAAGGTTTTGTTAAGTGCATTAAAGAGAGAGTGCTACTATCAATATATTCATTAAACCACTAAGCTACTGATACCATTTGTTTACTTATAATTCAAAATGATAACATGTCAATGTAAATTTGTGCTAAAGCATAATTTTTAGGGCAATTCATAATAATCTAAAAAAAAAATAAAAAATAATAATAAAAAAAGGTAATACAGTAAAAAAAAATTAGGAAAAAAATTAAAAAACGTTAGGAAGATAAGAAAAAAAAAATAAGCATGCAGATATTGAGAAAAAAACATAAGGAGAAAAACAAAACAAAAAGGAGATGTAAGGATTCAAACCGACAACCTACAGTATATGAGTCGGAGATCTTCAGCATCAAGCTATAGTTGACAACTGAAATAAGATGGTTGAATTTCTTACATTTTAGCTAATACAGGAAATTCAATGAAAACATGGGGGTGAGGGGCGTCGGCTCCTGAAATTACGCTATTCATACGTTGATTGGCCTCTGAACACGAAGGTAAAATCCGCATGTCGATCTGATCTTCCATTCAGGAGTTTTTAGGGTGTACAATAACAGCAATGCCTAATATCTTGAAAAAATAAGATGGCGGGGGAGGAGGGAGCGTTGGCCCCCTGAAAATACCTCTGTCCTACAGCATTTGGGCCTCTGAACACGATTGTGAAATCCGTTTGTCGATTCAGCGTTCCGTTCCGGAGTTTTTAGAGGTGTATAATGACAGCAATCTACGATAGTTGAGCAGTGTGAGCCATCGTCATTTGAGACGTTGACTTTATATGAGTAGGAAGTATCGCTTCAGTAATGCTGAGAGCACAGATAAGAACCTTGGCTATGGGACAGCGAACGGAAACAGACGAGCCGCAGTACGATTGCACCGTAAACAGATCGGTAGCGTAAAGATATTGTGAACATTGGACTAATAAATATGTTGTCTACCTTGCTTGTCTTTTCTTTCTGACCCTTAATGTATCTTCTAGTATATTCGAGTGGCTTTTGCGGACATACATTCCACTTTTAATACGGTTTCTTTTTCATGACCTTCCTTTAAAGTTTGTACAGGTAATTTTGAATCACCCTGTATCGGAAATACTGAATGCTATTTTCATACTTGATTTAACAACTGACTGCAGAGATAATTAAAAGTTTAAACAAGGTTTTGTAAAATGCTCACAAATAAAAAAAAAATAAAAATAAAATAGGAAGTAAAAGTTTTTCATTCATTGAACGAGAACAACATCAATTGAAACCTGAGGCAGATACTAATGAGAATTCCAATCAATGAACAGGATAGACTGTTCAATTGTTTTAGTTGTCTTCATCAATGATTGAAACAAAATCATTTCCTACTTTTAAACTAATTAAGCTTATCTTCTGATTAACAATTTTAACATATAATGAAGGCGATGGTTGTGTTCCTGACTATTCATTTGCATTCTAGATGTTTCGCAGATACTTGGGCTTAGCCTCACTGGACTCCGTTGTAACAGAAAAAGCCTCTTATTTTTTTTTAGTTTTGTCCGTCTGTCATTAAACAACTCGAGTACAATTAATTTTTTTTTTTTTTTCTCTCACTGAAATTATTATAAAAGATTTTTAAAAAGGCCGTGACTAATCAAGTTTGGATTTCTTTTTCATTTTCACAAATATTTTTTTTATATTAATTAGTTAAAGTTCATGAAATTTCATATCATGATAGAACATCAAAATTCTACATTTTCATTTAAAGTTTGTAATTGTTTCGGTAAAATGAAGATTCGTATTTTTATGAAAAATATTTTTTTCAAATTAAATAAAACAAGAAATGAAATTCAGCACAAATCTAACCAAATTGCCTTTCTGGTCCGATTATCGGAAGGAATCGGGAACGACCGTTTCTCCCTACTTGGGACTCATCAGCCCGATATCCGCCTTCCCCGATAAAAGACCCAGAAAGGCAAGAAACTTAGTTGGAGATAATTAAGCCAAGATACTTAATTTGGTTAGATTTGTGCTGAATTTCATTTCTTGTTTTATTTAATCTGAATTATTTTACAGCACGTTAAACTGCTTTAACTTATGTTTATATATATTAAAATAACGTACAGTCCTATCAGTTATTAGGAAGAGATTTTTAGTTGTGGTAATTAGCACAACATTTATTGCTGATGTTTTTGTTCGGCGGGGGTCACTGCCAGGTGTGACGGTGACCTCCACTTAAGTATCTTGCCTTTCTGGGTCTTTAATCGGGGAAGGCGGAGATCGGGCTGATGAGTCCCAAGTAGGACGAAACGGCCGTTCGCGATTCCTTCCCGATAATCGAACCAGAAAGGCAATTTGGTTAGATTAGTGCTGAATTTCATTTCTTGTTTTATTTAATTTGAGTAATTTTACAGCACGTTAACCTCCTTTTACTAATATTTTTTTTTTAGTAAAATAAAACAAAGAACGCAAATAACTAAACAAAATACAAATTCACTGAGCTTTTTTTTGATATTTGTGCTGGAAATCGGAGACAATAACTATTTCGATGTTTTGGCCTCTCATCAGTCCAATCCGTCCAGCATACCTAGCTCAGTGAAGCGGGAACAATATACAAAACGGACAAACATACAAATCTGTGGGAATGAAGGAGAGCTGTATAAAGCTGGTTAAATAAACTATCTACTAATGTCTTAGATCCCCACAACGAGTTACTGGTAATAGCATTTGATTGAAATTACTTGCATATACTGGTTTAGCAAAGCAGTCTTAATCTACACAAGGCAAGAAATGAAAGATAAACACTTTAGAATAAAACAACATAGTTTATAGAATCAATGATTACATTAACTTTGTAACTTTAGTTCAAACGATAATTATTAGCTTTAATGGATTCCCATTAATCAAAGTTCATTTAAAGTTCTCTTGTTATAATAATAAAATGGTTTTCCACCTCACGTGAAATGCATTCAAACTTAAGGTTCACCATTAATACTTGGTCAGGAACCTTTCCTATAAATATGAGAAGTTACTAAACTCAATGTTCTGTATTATTCTTTAATGCATTTAATTCACCTAATGCTTGCGTGATTATAACAATCTATGTTGTGTATCAAGTTTATACTTATTGGATTGTACTTTAGAAATCACCTTCTTGAGTTAATTTCTTTCTAATCGTTTTATCTTTATTGCTTGTGTGATTATAATAATCTATGTTGTGTATCAAGTTTAAACTTATTGGATTGTACTTTAGAAATCACCTTCTTGAGTTAATTTCTTTGTAATCGTTTTATCTTTATTCTTGAACAACAAAATTCCTTTACTTTTTACTTTAAGTAATCTTGCACTAACGTCTTTAAACCTTTTACCTTAAAAGTCCTTTACTTTCATCAAGGATCTTTAATCATTAAAATCTTTACTATTCTTTATAAATCACTTTCATGTGGTTTACTTAAACACTTCGATTGAATAATTCTTTGATTTTATTAACTCTGTCTTTCAATTATCCTTATTCAAAGAATCTCTGACTTTAATATATCCTAGCAGTAATTTATTCTTCTTGT
Source organism: Thereuonema tuberculata (assembly GCA_023159025.1). Taxonomy (NCBI): domain Eukaryota; kingdom Metazoa; phylum Arthropoda; class Chilopoda; order Scutigeromorpha; family Scutigeridae; genus Thereuonema; species Thereuonema tuberculata. Next base: position 12,310 of record JAFIDM010025398.1, read on the forward strand.
GATTAATAACTTTATTAATTCTAAAATCCATAGGTAGTATATTCAATTCCATTTGTCTTAATGTTTTAATCTAAAAGTTCTTTATCTTTAATATATATGCTTGTTCCTACATTTCTTTGTCAATGGTATTTGATTTTCATATATGTTGGCAATCTTCCAATGCTGCGATGGGAGATACGATTGTAACAAAAGTTGTACTTACAATATCGATGAAAATCGGTTCAACAGTTCGTTCCTCAATCGTCACTTACTGCGATGAAAATTACTTTCCTGGCCATTTCTTTAATCGTCAGGTCGCTTTCTCTGGTGATCGATTTCGGCATAGCGTTTTCTTTCTTGAGCTCGATTAGTTAGGTTTAAATTGTTACCAATACTATGAATTAACTTTTGAGATTAATTTACTTTAACTCAGTTAATACTTAAAGTTCTCCATCTATTAATCAAAATACATTACAAGCATAATCTGTACACTATCGGATATTTGACTTATCCGATGTCACCATTTCACATTCCTGCTAATATTCGTTTGTACATGGTAAAAACGTCATTTCTATTTTCGGTGATTTCTCTTCTCTCTTTATCCTAACAATCCAACATTGGTATCAGTCATATATACGAGATTTCCATTGTTACTTCTTTTAACGTCACATGACAAATGAACAACCTTCAACTTTCGGTTTCAAACAACATTAAATATTTCAAAGCCTAGAAGTTACTATTAAATTTAATTTTGTCATTAAGGAAAAAAAATAAATTTCCCACAAAATCAATGACCCCTAAATTACAAAAACATCAAAACAAAATCAAGAATGTAAAGGGGTGAATAGGGGTCATTGATTAGTATGTTTGTCAGTTTTGTCCCCATTACACTGAGCTAGGTATGCTGGACGGATTGGACTGATGAGAGTCTAATTAGCCTCGAAACAGTACTGTCTCCGATTTCCAGCACAAATGTGAAAAAATAGCTCAGTGAATTTGTGTCTTGTTTAGTTATGTGCGTTCTTTGTTTTATTTTACTATAAAAATGTACTAACGCAGTTAAATCTATTGTCTAATTACTAATCTTATTATAAATTAATCCCCTGATGCTAAGCGAAACGCTAGCGAAGATTAACTATTCACCCCTTTTTATTCATGATTTTGTTTTGATGTTTTTGTAATTTAGAGGTCATTGATTTGTATGTTTGTCAGTTTTGTATATTGTCCCCATTACACTGAGCTAATTATGCCGGACGGATTGGACTGATGAGAGTCTAATTAGCCTCTAAACAGTACTGTCTCCGATTTCCAGCACAAATATCAAAAAATAGCTCAGTGAATTTGTGTTTTGTTTAGTTATGTGCGTTCTTTGTTTTATTTTACTATAAAAATGTACTAACGCACGTTAAATCTATTGTCTAATATTTTTTTCTGTTTATTAGAAACTGTTTCGCCGTTTCGCCATGGCGGAGCGGTCTAGACGGCGCACAGTGAGGCAGGATACCTAAATAACTGGCATTAAATAAAAAAATACAAATGGGAATTTCCTTACCTCCATCTATTACATCGAGAGTGCACTAATTGACGCGTCATAAAACAATGCTGTTCTCACCTGGATCCCGCGCATGCGCCTCTGGTATCATTGAGTCGTAGCGAGTTATTCACGGAGACAACGCGTTAGGTTTGCTGGAGAAATTATGGTATTGTTTTGCATCATCAGTGCTGAAATAAATCGTAATTACCGGGAGTGTTAGTGATGGCAATCTCAAGTTCAGGTATTTGGAGTATTTTAAGAATAGTTGAGGATTAAAAAAAAGTGTGATAATAATGTTAAACTCGTTAACCCTAACTATGGTAAAAGGCTTAGATATTTATAGAATGCTTAGAAACATTGAGGCTTTTAGTTATGTTCCAAGGCTGTCCAACCTTTAATTTTTACAGTTTTACAAACCTTGTTTATTGCTCAACGTAGAATCATGTAAATTTGATGCCCATATTTTGCGTTTTTCCAGTAAAAGAAGGTTGTACGAGGCGAGGTCAGAGCAAACTTCTACTTAGTTATTTATTTATAATTTTTGTTTGTTTTAGGAACGAGTGCTGACACGATGTTTTTTAAAAGAAAGAGCTCATTAGCATTATGAGAAGTTGTGGAAGCAGTGAAATTGAAAAACAATTCCAGTACTTGTACGAAGAAATTAAAAAGCGTAGCAATTGTGATGCAAAGCATCAGAAGGATATACTAAAAAAACTTTCATATTTAAAGACAGAGTATAAGGCACGCTACACCAAAGCACGGCGAATGGAAGAATGATTTAAAAATAACAATCAAGAATGGCTAGATGGGTCAATTTCGTTTCCTAATAAAATTGTGAATTGTAAGCGTGGTCGCCCTGAACTTAGCTTTAATGATAGTTCAGATAGAAAAAAACGATTGAAAACTAAAGAACTGAGGAATACTACCCCCGTGTCTGTGTTGACATACGCAACACCAATGAGCTTAAGATCAGAAGGGCAAGTGCAGGCGTCGAAACTTCTCCATGAAATAACTTTGTCTCCAAATCGGGCCACTAAATATAGAAAAGCGTACAAAACTTCGCTGGACTCACAACCGAAAAATTTATCTGGAGAAGTCGCTTTAGCTGTCTTGGTAACAGCGAAGTTATCTCGACATCAGTATGAAGTCGTGAGGGATAG
>JAFIDM010025400.1:0-14977 GCA_023159025.1 Thereuonema tuberculata
GGTTTATAATTTTAGAAACCTAGAAGTTATTAAAAGAAGTTTATCAACATATTTATTATTATGGAAATACTGTTCGTTTTGAAAAGCGAGAGCTACGACAATACACACGATTCTACTCCGCAAAGGGGTGATACACTGAGATGGGCACTTTCATAAAACCTGTTTTTCTTTTAGTACCTGTTATTTTTGCAATAGTATTTATTCCATAATTCTTTCCCGAAAAACGCAAATAGAACGCAGCAACTAGTAAACTAACACTGATAAAAAGTAAATATCCTCTCTTTATTTTTCCTCAAACCTATTTTCATGAAATCCAAGGAGACCTGACGCATGCGCAAAAGCGTTGAAGGCTCTCGTAAACGAAAACGAACAGTATCTAATTCTTAATTATGTTTACTTTAAATTATTTCATCTTTTTTTATTTATAAACAATATCTCGTCAATAGAATTTCTAGACTTCCTCAAGCTTTCTACGAAAAATTCTCTTGACGAAATATTGTTTATAAAAAAAGATGAGTTAATTTAAAGTAAATAAATGAATGTAGATAGTTTGGAGTGATGATTGAAGAACTTAAAGTATTTGCAGACTTAATTTTTTTCTTTCAAAAAATAGAAAAACCTCTTCTTTTTATTCAGCCGATATTGTAATTTAAAAAAAAAATTTAAATGAAGAGTTCTGCTTCGTATAATTTTTGAAGCAAGATTTTTCAAGTTCTTTTAGGATCTTCTTGTTGTATACTATATTTTCATTGCCTTTGCTTTAAGGTTAGTTTTCGAAAATTAGTGTCTATTTTTATTTTCAAATAGCGAAAAGGAAAAGCTACAACGATTTGTTATTTTAGAGTCCAAAATGGTTTGGTTGTGCTTCTTATTACAAAAGCCAATCTGTGAAATTTAACGCATGATTTTAAATGTATTGCTTTAACATAAATTATACTGCATTTTTTTTTTAAATTAAAAAAACAACAACTTCTACATATGCTAGGATATTAAATTATGGTTAATAAATTAATTTAATTAGTGAGAGTAGAAAGGAAAAATAAAAATTAAGAAGATTTATTTTGCTTGAAAAGAAATTATTTTTTTTTCTCTCTAAGTTTATTTTGATTCTGATGTCTTAGTCCCTTAAAGTGAATGTGTCTAGTCGAGATTTAAATATGTAGATTAGGACACTACGTAACGAGGAACATACGTCATTAAACGTAGTTGACGGTTCCACGATTGAACAGAAGGTTTTGAGTATTGGTGTCAGCCTGGACAGTAGAGAAATGATTTCTACGAACAGTGGAGTTATGCATTCGATTGCAGTTCAGGAATGGTTCAGACGGAATCAACGAATAATGACGGATGCAATTGATTCGTGAAGGATTGAATGGTTCAGACGGATTCAGTGATTCGACGGATACAGCCTGTGGACGAATTCAACGGGTTCATGTTTCCACAAGAAAGGTCGATTCTAGTCAAGTGGAATTTCGAATAGTGTGTGCAGTAAATGTACGAATTCAACGGCTCTAAAAGCTAAATACAAATTGTGCGTTTAATTTGTATCGGCAGTTTGAAAGCAATATCAGTCAGTTCCAGAAATTCAGGACTTAGTGTTCGCTTTGGAAAACGAAATTGAATTGCAACGAAGTCAACTGTAAAGCGTTACAATTTACGGAAAAGAAATGAAAAGAAAGTCTAATGAATTGAACCAGATATTAATGACGCAGTTTAGAACTGATAATTTAATATTGAAGTAGGAGGACTATCCATTTAATTATAGCCCAAGTAATTATATCATATATCAACACGAGAAGTTATCCTAGTAGAATTATTAAGGAGAAGGCAATCTTTATTAGGAATAGCGTTTCTGAAATTGAAGACAAGAGATTGAATAATTCTCAGCAAGCTCAACCGAGCGAAGTTAAACTAGAACGGAACCATTTTTGTATTAAGGAGTGTTGATGCAGATATTATTTCATTGAGAACTGTTAGTGAATTAAATAGAAAAGTAAATTTAATTCCTTTTCAAGTTATTCCGTGCTTAATTACGAAGTGGAATTAAGAAGAAGAATACTATTCGATATCTCGGTAGCCAGCGCCATTGGATATACAGCTGATGAACAATCGCAATGAATTATGGGACAAGGAAGCTGATGTTTGGCTATTACGCGCCATGTTTGAAGTTCCAAAAGTGTTCAGTGCTCATCAGTAACGAGGATTAATTGTGCATCTAGAAGTGACTGGCGACAATGCTACAAATATTGGTCATCGCAGCAATGTCACAGAAGTGAAAGGCAAAGCTGAGACGATAGACTGTAAGTAATGAAAATATTTAATTACTTCCATTTTGGAGGGTCCTATCATTACGAAGAAGAAGAAACCGAGGCAAGTGCTTCGGACGTTGACTCTTTATTAAATAGTACAATCACTAAATTTCCTTTATTCACATAAGGTGTTAATTGATAGAAAAGCCTGATATTAATTATTATTTAATATCTTTATAAATATTATAAAGATATAGTGCTTTCACAATACGGTGAAAGTAACCATTAACCATACTTGGTGAGAAACCTTTCATACAGGTGAATTCCATTAATTGAATGATTCACGTGTTTGTCACACTTGAGTTGAGAAAGTCTATTTGTATTCACAAAGGTGAAATAGTGTATGGGTCATTAGTGTGCAGAACAAGAGAACTCTCGCGTGTGTGTGAACTGTACTGTTATAGATTGAAACAATCACTCCACATTTATTAGCATTATTAATAATAAGTGTGCTTGATATTAAGCTATTTGTACTTTGTGGTTTTGTTTTTGTAGTGCGTATCAAGTGGCTACTTAAGAAGAATTCTTTATTATTTTCTAATATTCAGTTCAAGAACTGAAGCAGACTTTATGAGTGTTAAGTCTACTAAGCCTTTAGGTAAGTCACTTGTATATAACCATTATCCTGAAAGAATTTTAAATGAAAATAAATCATTACATGATTTTACATTGCCTACCCCTAATTTTCTTCGTGGTATTCTGTAAATTACTATGCGTTCTGCACCTAATCGCAGCAACATATATTGTTATTTTTCTTACCTGTTGGGGGTACTAAACCTTTAGATATTTTTGTTAACCATGAGGTGATTAAGTCTTCTTTTAATACATTGGCTGGGAATCCATACGTATCAGACTGTTTAAAAAAAAGGAAAAAAAGGTATTCTGTAATTAAGGATTAATATGATTTATGATTAATAGATTTATTAATTATTTTTTTATTTATATAAGCCATATTTTATTTATATTTATTGTGATCTTAATTTTATTCGAATATGTGTATTTTTTAAGCATCTATTTTACTTCCAAATAAAGCTCATATATCGTTTTATAATCTACAAAAGAACTATTTATCATCTGCTATATTATATGTAATTCAGTGTAATGAAGATATTAGGGCTGCAAGTTTTTAGGAAACAGGTAATTTTAGTTTAATTGTAATAGAAAATAAGATTTCCGAACAAAAATCTAAAAAGAACTTATATTACGTTGCTAAGAAATACAGAGTTTTATGAAGTGGTAAAATTTAACAAAAAATTATTTATTATGAAACAGAACTCAAGAATTTAGATATTTCCTCAATTAAGCATCGAATTACTGATGTACATCAATTCACGTAAACATACAGAACATAATCAACATATTCATGAACACTGAACAAATGAAATACATGATAACGATGAATTTTCAAAAATTGACAGGAAGGGTCAGACTAATTGGGAATCTGCGAAATGAAAGAGGGAAGTCCTTCTGAATATTGCAGCTTCTCAAAATTTTATGAATAATCAGGAAAGATGGAATTGGATTATTTGGTCTTTGCAATAAAGATAATTATTTTTGAAGAACAAACTTGTTCATTTCCCTTGCTTTTCAAGAAATATACTCTTCCATTTACTTTATCCCGTGGCATGAAATTAATTTCCTGATAACATAAAATATAGAAGAATATGGGGAAAGCCAATATTTAAATTTTCAAGTTTTCACAAGGGATAGGTCTGATTCAAATGCTTAGAACTTGATGAAATGATCCGGTAGGAATAACAGTGAAAGTTTTCAATGCAAAATTAAGTCTTTGATGAAAACGCCGTCTGATAAGTGAAGATTAAGTACTTTCTGACTGATTGGTAAAAGTCGCATCCAATTTCTCTTCATCTTTGTTTCTATGAAAACATATGATTCTTCAATTAAAAAGAACTAATCAAAGTGAAGATGATGATGCGCATCTAGTCTTAGAATGTTTTAAGGATTGTGGAGGCCAAAATAAGAAAGATTCCGCTAGTAAAGATGCCATTCGTTCGCTAATTCTCTGCTTGACATTGCAAAAACACAAAGATAAATTTGATGTGGGAATTATCGACATTTTGGAGAGAACGATAATCAAGAAGAGCAAATAAGAGTGAAATATGATATGATATTTCTCGCAATGAAAATAAAGAGGAAACATAATCTCACCGACTATGATCATCTCTAACACATACTCAAGAAGCTTGGCAGATCAGGTTCGTTGTTGTGGTAACGTTGATGTGGTAACGTTGTTAGTGTTACTGGTGATATTGTATTTATAAAAAAATGTTTACAGTAATGTTTTGAAGATTTGATTTGTGCATTAATAACAAAATACGTCTGAGACCTCTAGATTGCTTTAATAAATTTCCTGTTTAGTTATGATCTCTAGCATTAAGTTTACATATGTACAAGCCAAATGGTAAGATTGGAATATATTTACATTGTAGGATCGTCCTTTTTCTCTCCTTGAAAAATACGGAATTTCAATTAGTTTTAAGTGAAGAGAAAGCTGATTATTATACTGTGAACATTTAATACAATATTATAATATACATATTATTGCATTATATAAAAAGTTGATGTAAGTTGCATTAAATAAAGTTAATGTGGAGGAAAGAACTTCTAAGATATAAGATTTGAGTTTGATAGTAGAAGAAAACTCGAATTAGGAACATTTGCAATTGTGCAATCTTTAATATAGAGAAAACAATACAGCTACTTCCTAGAAACTTATAGGTATTACCATAAAATTGTTGTTTAACAAGTAGCAAGTACATAAAGTTTGATAACTCTTGGAGATTTCTAAAAAAAAAAACCAGACGCTTACCACCATATATTGTAATGATTTTTATATTCACATTTATCTTTTTATAGTTCTATTTATTCTTATATATTCTTAGTTGTCTTACGTTTTGTGTGAATCAGCATTTATTTCATTATCAGTTGTATATTCTAATTTTGACTGGTTATCGTTCTAATTCTGTTATTCAGTTCAAATTTTTCGTTGGACGTGCTTCTCCCCTCTGATTCGTTGTTATTTAAAAATACAGTTTAAAATCAGTTAAAGCCCACGTGTGAATTAAATCCCCCAATCAATTGTAAAAGCACAACAACCAATCGCAGCCCTTGTAAATAGTCTATTTAAACCCTGCAGCATACGAATAAATAAATAGTTCTTACTAGACCTTATCGAAGTCTGATCCCTAATATCACGAACCAGTTGCTGCAATCATTCACCACAACATCATGTCCGTCTGTCTCTTTTATTAAAGAATGGGTAGGTATTTCCAATACTAGCCATGGAGGCTCACAGAAGATTTGGGCTCCGATGTTTAAATGACCATCAGGACTAGTTGGGTGGTCAGTCCAATGTCTCCAAAAAAACCCGGTTCCCATTTTACAGAGGGCTGGGTGAACCTTAAGGCCCGTCCAAAAGATAAATAATTTTGGAAACCACCCGTGAGAGAATTGAACCAGGCTTCTTCAGTCTACAGCCCATTAGACTAATAGCTTCCTTTAATAATAGTAAATCAATAAAATTAAGAAAGATACCACTTTCATAATAAAAGGCTTTTCTATAAAACTATAATAATAACTATCGATATTATTATTATCTGAAGGAAAATATTAACGAAGAAAATTAAAGACACGGAATGAGATCAAAATGTCAATAGTTTCTTAAGAAGAATTATTTCTTAAAATGAATTATTCACAAAAAAAAAGCTTTGAAGTTACATTCGTTAAGTTTAAGATGACGAAACACTAACAGGAATGTCTTGCTGTTAAATAATCTTGTGCTTTAATTGAGAAACTTCCTAGCTTTCATCCAGCTGCTTTTAATAACTTGTAGAAGTCATTGGAATTTGTCTTTAAAAACAAAAAAAATTATATGTGGTTTATGTTTTCCATGGATAGAAGATACAAAGTTAAGAAAAGGAATGATAACTTAGGTTTATTCTGAAGATCGACATTGGCATCTGTCCAAACATGTTGTTATTATCACATCAAACAGAAAAGAAAACAAGATTGACCAAGAGTTATACATATTTACTAAAACATGCAAAAAGGCAATTGTATGTAACAAACGGTTTACTTTAGCACTCTATTAGAATTATGATTGTATTATAAGTATTAAGAGATACTAAAGAATCATTATTCAAAGCTACTTACGTTTTTGATATCCAAAACTACTACATTAGGCATAGTTTCTTCATTGGAAAATAAACTTTCTTGAATACTCCTTACTAGTTGGACAGATCTAATAGATTTAGAAAGGATACATTAAAAATCTTTTCTTTTTTCATGTTTCTTTTCATGTTTATTATGGAAAGCAACATCTAAGCTGTCAAGTGTATAATTTATGAATTGATTTCTATTTAGTAAATAGATCCTTCAGTGCAACTTAAGGAAAATGTATATATCTTGTTAAAGAGAAATTGTAGCATTATATTGTAATATACTTTATAATGACATCTTTACAACATAACACTGATGGTCCACCGATATTCAAGTTCTGAACTGAAATATTTTTGTTGTTTTTATTAGTCAAATCTACAAAAAAATTTATCTCTGGACTATAAAATTCCTCTTGTTTCTGTTGCTTCATGGTATGCTTTATTCAGATATTTCAGAAAATTTTGTTGTTAAATAAGATATTACTATTTCTTTATCTTTATGATTAACCTAAAAACTTCTTTTAGATTTTACTTACAACTGATGTATTTTATAATTTTTGTTTTATTTTATTTCACGTTTTCGTTTAGTTCATTCAAGTCGTGTTAAAAAATTTTATTTTTTTGTTACATTTTAAGTTTTTATGTTTCAAGAAATGCAACGTATAAATATAACTTGTAAACAACATTAATGTTAAAAGCATAACTTAGATATAGTGTTCGTAAATGATCCAAATAAGAGGCAATTCAATAATTTAAGTGCGCCTTAGTTGAAATGGAAAAAAAAATAATTGGTAGAGAAAATACTGAGAACTATTAATTTATACGAATTAACTATTAAATTTTGAATTTTAACTGTTGAAATGAAAATAAAACGTTATACACTGTCCGGCCATTTTATTAGGTACACCGCTGCTGTGCGCACAAATGCTGTGTCTCACAATAAATCTTCAAGCCGATGGGGCAGTGTCATAGTGTGGGGGATGTTTTCCTGGCCCACGTTGTGTCCATTGATACCTCTGGAGGCACTCAGAATGCTAGAGCGTACGTAACATTGTAGCTGACCAGCTGAAACCGTACATGTCAATAGCTTATACTCATGCAGATGGCTACTTCCAGCAGGATAATTCGATGATACACTAAGGCCGCATCACTATTGGATGGTTTGAGGAACATGACGATGACTTTTCCTTGCTGCAATGGCCCGCTCAGTCCCCGGATCTCAGCCCGATTCAAAATTTGTGTGATAAGCTGGAACGGGCTGTTCGCTCCAGGCCTACACCTTCATCAAATTTCAGGAAATGCGTGACACACTCATGCATGCCTGCATGGTACACAATACCTCAACAATGTTTTCAGCATCTTGTGGAATCTATGCCTCGACGAATTCAGGCTGTTTGGAGGGCTAAAGGAGGCCCAACACGCTACTAGGTAGGTGTACCTAATAAAGTGACCGGACAGTGTATTTTGAAGGCTACGTCGGACTTTTAATTAGCTTAACATAAATGAAATTTCTTAAAATTTATTAATTTCTATAACTATAAATTTATTCATAAAAAAGACTTACGCATTCATCCAAAGAAAACTAAAATCAGGAAATGCCTTGGAAAGAGCTATTTTACCCAAAGTAAAATAATCATCGAGATTCTTGCCATGCAAGAAATATAATAAAAGTTATTTTCCTTGAACGTAATATTTCGGAAAATTATGTTCATTCAGTTCTGGCTGTAAAAAGAAAAAAAGAAAGAAAAAATGATGAGAGGGAAATTTTATTTCTTTTTATAAAAACAACAAAACAAACTATAATACGTCATTCAGAATTTGTTTAAGAATTTGTTTTTCTGAAGTTTAAGACTTTTACCATAACTATAGCATTAAATAAACATTTTACTAAAAAAATATTTTTTTTTCAGTAAAGTTGGACAAAAGTCTAAGAAAAAGTATATCATAAAAATTACTGATAATTGAGATTGATTTCGACTGATTGGTAAGAAAGCGCTCTCTTTCTTGTCTCTCCAGATCACTTATCTTGCTAATATATACTTTGGCACAGTTGCAGACACGTACTGCAAAAAACTCTATAGAAGCTGTGTCGAAAGTGAGTCTAACTTTTATAGCCACACTCCAACTTCGTCGCATTTTTTTAAAGGTTTTATTGAAAAATTAACTTATAAAAACAAGATAAATTAATGCTTTTAGACAGTGTCAAAAGCAAAGCGTCCCCATAATATGCACAATTTTATAAACAAAATGTAATGAAAAAACTAATCTTCTTCCTAAATGAATTTATCACAAAAAGGAAAAAGGAAAAACTACAGTAAGCATAGAAAAAACCCTAAGATTTTCCTCTCCACTTTAAAAAAAAAAGGAGAGGAAAATCTTAGGGGTTTCTCTACGCTAACTGTAATTTTTCCTGGAGAAAACTTCTGCTAAAGAAGTTGAAATATCCATTAAAGAAGTTTAGAATGATGAAGAAGGAGTTACTGCGAGTTTTTTTGTGTTAACAAAATATGTTCAGAAGGGTCGATATTGGGGGGGGGGGACGTCTGTCTCCGTTTTCCTCTTTATCGGATGCGACCACTTTTGACCCCCCAATATCCGGTCAGGGAGTAGTCCTAGAGGTCTGATGTTTTGTACGTGATCACCTACTTTTTTGATGCTGAACGCAATGGTGAAGGTTTCATTCTAATATCTCTAACCGTTTCGCCACTATAGTGTGTGACATCCAGCAAGCATAAAAACAAGAGCGGTTTCCCCATGTATTACAGGCAAGCTATAACCTAGGGGCCGCTAATAAAAAGTTTCTATTATAATCTCTATGGAAAATATTCAGAGAGAAGATAAGAGAAGACAATAATGGAGAATATTCCATATTCTTAAAACATGTTTCTTTTACCTGTCAATTTAAATGAATAACAAAAATGAAAGGGATTTACTTTTTACAACAAGCATATGTAAAGCAAATGGATTTACTGAAACCCAGTAACATCAACATTTTAGGTTAAGAACTAGACCAAACATTCAAGAGTAAAGTATACTGTAATTGTAGACACTTCTTCTTGATTAAAACAAGAAAAAAGTATTGCTTGTTTTCCAAGCAGGGACTAGTAAAACCTCAATTAGTCCATTGTTGTTGCAACCAATTCCTCTTTAATTTTTTCTGGAGCAAATCCCAAAAGAAAAATGCAGACAATCAATATTAAAGTAGATGTAGGCATACAGTACCAGTTGATTCATTTGAGGAAGGCAGTCCCCTAAGGCGTTGGGATTGAGAACTTTAAAAAATAGGGGAGAAAGGGTATAAGGTAAGTGGGGGTAGGGAGGAAAAATTACAACAGTTCTTGCACAGCTTGACCTCGTTATTATCGGCTTTAAGTAACTATATTTCCGAAGAGCTGAATTGTCAAAATACTAAAAAAAGGCCTTTTTTTAATTCCGTAACAATACCCTGATACCCTTTCACCCCTATTTTTTCAAGTTCTCAGTCCCAACGCATGAGGGGACTGCCTTCCTCAAATGGATTAACTGTACTAGCATTTGAGAATGTGACAGACTCATAAATATCTGTCTTTTGTCAAATTTTTATAATGAAATCCATTTCTTCAACTAACCCACTCTGTGCATTTGTATTTCATCTGATATTAAATTTCATCAAACCTTGTTTATCATATTTCTTAACAGAGTAATATTAACATGACTGCAAAGAATTCTCCAATAATTTGATTCTAAAATTATTTAAATGTATTATAAGACTTACTACTATACAATAATTTTTCTTCAAGTAGAATCAGAATTCGTTAAAAATTTATTTTTCATAAAATTTTGATTTTTAAAGGAAAATTTTTTCATTTATATCTAATTACTATAATTATGTAGAGGGAACTATATTGTAACAGTTTATATGTAAAATAGTTTTAGATGTTATTTGTAAAAAAAGCATTTATCGGTATTTATCTGAAGTCTATTCATTTTAATCGTTAACCATTATATATTTTAAAGCATTCGTTTTCTATTTCCTAATTATTGTTGCTCTGTTTATTTTTAAATTCTTTTCCGTTGCAGCCATTTAATTAGTTAATTAATTTAAGTTCGTTATGCATCTATCCAATCATGATGTATATTTTTAATTAATCTTCCAATCAAATTCTTCAATGTATAATCTTCAAAACCCCTTTTTCGTTTAATAAATTGTTTCAGTTCAGTTCCAGAACTGTATTCCGTAACGAGGACATTATACTAGAACTAGCCGGGTACCGTCGCACAGTGGTTCGAAATACGAATCTAGCTGGAAAAAAGTCAAAAAGTTGTGGTTGAAAAAACAAAAGATAACTATCATATCAGAAGCGTGGATAGTTGTGTAGCTATTGTCTGTAATTATTTTTTCAAAAGAAACAATAGGTTATTGTAAGAGCTGGAAGAAACGTATTGTTTTGCTCGTATGTACTTGTACCATTTCGCGTCTGCCGGCTGTAGTTCTCAGAACTTCGATCAGTGTGAACGTAATTTATGTAAGATTTAGTTGAGGTTTTCGGTGATAAAACTTAAGGTAATTATCTTGACTTTTAGACGTTATTTTACATTATTATGATTACCATTATGTTTTTAGTTGATGTAATATCGAAGCCTTATTCCTTGTTTTATTTTTGTATGTTTTGTTGTTGTTTTGGACTGGCAATAGCAAAGCCCGTGGAAACCTGATGTGGCATCATACTTAAATTGTAGCCTAGTTATTTATCTATAAAATTACGCTTCTTCCTTAACCATGTTTAACCAACTTTTTTTTTAATTAAATTTTTAGTGATGGAGGAAGGAATTTCAAAAAGAGAGCTCTTTGACGTAAGTCGGAACGAAGCGAATCTGCAAAGGAGATTAGCCTGTGTTTGTGATTATATATTTGATAAATATGGTTTACAAGACTGTAATGAACATTTTCGTGAAGAGTGAAAAAAAAAAAGTGCAAAATTTTGTAATAATCTGAAAAAACGATGGAGTGACTGTCACTACATATTAGAACAGTTTTCACGGAAAAACAGTAAATGGTTGGATGTGAAATTGGTGTTTAAAGAAGCATGGAGTTCACAACAAAGAAAAAACAGTGATCGTCCATGTAAATTGTTCGAAGAGAGTGGTGAGTAATCCCGTAAAGAAAAACTGAAACCCTTGTTGGAAGCGAATACTGTTGGTGAAATTGTTCTTGCAGCTGAAATGGGTCCTCGATCTGCGGGAAAACGTGATGCGGCACTAATAGTGAAACAAGTTACCAATTTTTCCCCAAACAGAGCCACGAAGATAAAAAAAAAGCATACCAATCTCCAAATAATACACAAATTATTAAATTAACACAGGACGAAGCATTAGCTTTTTTTGTTGACAAGAAGTTCACAAAAGATAAATACATATCCATCCGAAATGAACAACCTCAGGCGTGTACGACAAAAAAAGCCAAATGATACAGCTTTGGCTCTGGGTTTGTCTAGTCTGCACGCGTGGATCAAATTTTTCGAATGTATCCTCCATATATCTTACAGATATGACTTGAAATCATGGAGAATATTAGAACAACATAAAGATGATGTCAACAGACTAAAAAGTAATATTCAAAATCGCTTCCGAAAAGAGATGGGGCTTCTCGTCGACATACCCAAACCCGGCTTTGGTACGACAAATACCGCGCGGAGGTTTTTTGAAAACACAACTTTAGCGTCTGATATCACCAGGGTAGACGAAGAGTTAATCCGGCGATTCGGAACCATACTTAAAACAATCGCATGTGGATATGCTATTAACATTCGAGAGTTCGAAAAATACTGCTCTGATACAGCAGATTTATATGTTGAAAAATATAAATGGTATTACATGCCACAAAGTGTGCATAAAATACTTATCCACGGTGCGCAATTGATAAAAGAAGCTGTACTTCCAGTTGGAATGATGTCTGAGGAGGCACAGGAAGCCCGGAATAAAGACTATAAAAATGCCAGAGAGCATCATAAACGTAAATTTAGCCGAAAAGATACAATCACAGATGTGATGCACAATCTTATAATTTCCTCAGATCCACTTGTTAGGAGTCTTCGAGTCAAACGAAAACAAGCAGGTGTAAAAGTTTATCTCCTGCTGTATAGCGACTACTACAGAATTCAGCAGATGAAGAAGATCAAAACAATGATGATGATGATGATAATGATGCTGATAATTAAATATTTAATTTTTCTAAATAATAAACATTTGCAACAAATGTGTTCTACTGCTTTTAATTTCAATCCTAATTTTATTATTTCGCAACGATATAACTTGCAAATAATAAATTATAAACTTAAATTATACATGGCTACTCACGATAAAAAGTAAGAATCATGCCTATATATTTAAGTTCATAACATCTTTTTAGTATATTTACCGCAATACACAAAGAAATATTTTTTTCCCGTCAGATTCTTTATCCGAACCACTGTGCGTCGCTTCGCTACGGAACCATTGCACGTATGACATTCAAAAAACAAACATTATTTATTTAGCAAATTAATGTTGAGATCGTCGGAGAGTATACGACTTCCCAGCCCGTTGTGGCTTCTCCGGATACTCAATGTATTGCGGGTTGGCGCCATGCACCAATAAATTTAAAGCAAAAAATCACATTTTTGCATGTAAGTTGCAAATGCAGAAACGATTGTGACTGAGTGAAATACCGTTCGATAGAACTTTCAAATGCAAAGATTTTCTCAATATAATGTTCTATTTCCATTTTTAAGATTTTCGTTTCAATTAAGAAAAATTGAAAATTTGATCCTTTAAAAGGCGATATCTTGGAAACCAACATCTTTTTTCGAAAGATTTTTGTAGGATTTTGTTTGTCTTAAAAAGCTCTACATTTTATCCATTTACATGACCAATCTATCTCTTATAGTTTGGTCACAAAATTGGAAAAACGTAAAATTGGCAGAATGACAGACAGAATAACGTTTTTATAATATATAATAATGTTGAGATAAGATGAATTGGTTGACAAAAATAAACGAAGCAATACGAGATAAGGAATTTCATTTAATTAAATTCTTTAATTGAATTAAAAAATTCTAATGTAGAAGGCAAGGCGAAATTAATGATCTGTAAATTCAACACCATATGCAAATATAAAGATTTCAAGAATTGCTAAATATATTCTACCAAAAAAGTCAATCAGCATTATTTTGATGCAACAACTTTTGTTTAATTTTCCGAATTCATTTATGTCCACTTTGCATTGAAGGTTGAACTTGTGAAACATTTAATAATTGTTTTAAAAGTAGTGAAATTACAATCATATAAAAATTCTACTGCCTACATTTCAGTGAACATTACTGCACCACTGCTAGATAGTTTGGAATTGCTCATGGTCATTTTGTTTTGAAATTATAATTGGTCGTTTCGCTGGTTTTACTTCGTCTGCAGTTGTGTCATTACCCAATAGATGGCAGCACGGAGAGAGCAATTTTTCTTAGATTTTGTGACTGTCTGGCCATCTAGATTTAATAATCTAGCAATACTTCAGATCAAGAATTTAAGCTATCATCCCAATTTTTGGATGAAGATCCAAACTCTTAGATAATTCAGATGAAAGGTTCTGAAAACTTTATTGAAAACTATTTTAAATTTGAAATTGAATCTAAACTACAGTTGATCCATTTGAGGAACGCAGTCCCTCAGGCGTCGGGGCTGAGAACTTGAAAAAATAGGGGATAAAGGGTATAAGGTAAGTGGGGGAAGGGACGAAAGATTACATCAGTGTTTGCAGAGCTTGATCTCGTAATTATCGGCTTAAAGTAACTATATTTCCGATGAGCTGAATTCTCAAAATACTACTTGTAAAAAAAAAGGATCACATAAGGCCTTTTTTTAATTCTCTAACAATACCCTGATACCCTTTCACCCCTATTTTTTCAAATTCTCAATCCCAACGGCTGAGGGGACTGCCTTCTTCAAGTGGATCAACTGTATGTTAAAATATAGACACTATTAATGTTACATTAGGAATATTATAAACATCTTTGGAAGTACAAGTGTCTAATCTAAAGATAACCACCCAATGGAAAAGAAATTTTACACGTAAAACGTATTACAGAAGATTTCTAGTTTAATCATCATTGTCACAGTTGAGAGAAACTTTAAGGCTACGACGCTATAATAAAAAAATAGTAAAATGAAACCGAAACAGTCACTAACTAAGCTTCTATTACTGGATATCAAGGGTAAAAAAATCCAGAATAGCATTTGCTGCAAGACATCAGAATTCATTAGTTCTCGATTAAGTTCAGTAGAATCCTTCAGTTGCAAAAATTGTTAGTTTTATTTTGGAATAGCTTTAAAATATTTAATGTAATAAAGCCGATACGTTAATTGGAAATAAATTGAATACTTACGAAGATGAATGAACTTTCTTCATGCATAAATTTAATAAGTGAAGCAACTGAAAAATCACTTTCCATGACAACTTGAGGATGAAAAAAATCACCG
>JAFIDM010025401.1:0-12325 GCA_023159025.1 Thereuonema tuberculata
TACATCAAAGATGCCAGTAGCAGTTTTAGGCAAATATTTCATCAATGCTTCTTTTCCACTACATAAAAATGAATATTAGCAATGTATGTTTTCTCAATTATATCACACTACAAAGTCATTAGAATTATACAGACCTGTAAATTCGGGTCATTAAAAATTGTCTATAATGTTTTGACTGTTTTTTTTTTTTTTGTTTTTTCGTGAGCTGATTTCAAAAAGGACCGATTTTTACAAAATGTATGTAGTGATATGGGAAAAATTGCCTATTTATCAGTATTTTACTTGAAATATATATATTTAAAAAGGTAAAAATTAATGGTAATTACAAAATTATAGATGAAAAAAGTATTCTCAACACTTAATTGAATTTATAAGACGTTGTAATACCGTTTCAAAGCTGCTTTTGGTACTTTTTCCTTTAGAAGCAGCAGGCGGTTGTTCCCTGTCCAGCATTCAACAATAGTCCACAATCATGTTGACATTCCATCTACTATGATGGATTTTTTCTCCTTGTTCTTTACTTACAATTTTCAAGAAACAAGTCCAAAGGGGAATTTAGAAAGTGAATTTTCAAGTTCATGGAACAGCCTAATAATTTCAAGCTTACCAGCATGTTTTCTACAATATATTGGGTTGGTACAAATGAAATGTCCGGAAAATGAGCATTACATGGTGATAATTGTACGACATCTTACCTAGTCAAACTAATCTCCCTCTGAATCAACACATTATTGTCCGGTGAATTGCCAGGCAGTGCTTGACAGCCCAACTCACTTAGTGTCAGCATCGTTCTTTCTGCGACATCAAAGCAGGCATTGTTCTGCAACAGAAGAGTATCCATGTCTATTGATCGCTTGTGTGTCAGGAAATTTCTGATGCATCTGCCATAGTTCAGCACAGTAATGTTTTGCTGTGATGGTTTGACGTCTTGGCAAGAAACACTGTTGAATTACCCAAGTGTCAACTCGTGAGGCAAGTGTCTAGCCTTTTGACCTTACCAAATGCAGCCATATGCCGAACAACTATTGTGTGGTGGACACCTACCTCTGCTGCTATCGCACGACATGTTTTCTGGGTGTCAGCTTCAATCACACTCAGCAGAAGATGGTCAGAAACTGCAACAGCTCGGTTGTTACAGACATTATCTTATAATGTAGGGGATTCAATATAGTGAGTTTCAGAAATCATTCTGATGTATGTCGTATGCAAGATGTATGGTTTGGTATCTGAAGGAGGGATCATGTTTGCAAAGGGAATTGTTTAATATTGTGTTGTCCAAAATGTTGGAATACGCAAAGTATTCCGAAACTGAATTCTCTGAAAACCCTTTTTTTATATTGGTTTTATCAAGTACCTACATTTTATTTTCACTTTCTTACCTTTATTTCATCAATGAATGTTAAGTCTTCTGTATCAAATCAGTTGGCAAAAGAAAAAAAAAAACCTACAAAAACTACCAATTTACTCACCCAATTATCATAAACTAAAGATAAATAAGAACAGATACAACTTGGGAACAGAACATTATGAATCCATAAACAGAAGCCATATGTGTTTTTAGACTTACTACAAGGACTACTCACGATTTTGCAATGGAAGGAATTACGATGGTAGTCTAGTCATTCACGAAAAAAGTGCTCTGTCCTATTTCAAATGGGGTGGTGGTGGTTTACTTTTAAAATATAAAACAAATCCAAAATCCTACATTTCTTCCATTTTCAGAGGAAATGAGGGGAAGAGAGTTCTAAACCCTACCAATCGCCCTCTGGTACCCCAATGACTGTTTTGTTGCTCTAAAAATTAATATTTTTTTTTTTAATTTTCGTTATCAGTTGCATGATTTTAATTTGATACATAATTAAATGAAGATTATAATGAATAGTCTATATATAAGTATTATGAATTATCTATAACTACATTATTTATAGTCTATATACACTGTCCGGCCACTTTATTAGATACACCTACCTAGTAGTGTTGGGCCTCTTTTAGCCCTCAAAACAGCCTGAATTCGTCGAGGCAAGGAATCCACAAGATGCTGAAAATATTGTGGAGGTATTGTATACCATGCAGACATGAATGTGTCACGCAGTTCCTGAAGATGTGGTGGAGGTGTAGAGCTGGAGTGAACAGCCTGTTCTATCTCATCCCACAAATTTTCAAGCGGGCTGAGATTCGAGGATTGGGCGGGCCACTGCAGCAATCAAAAGTCATCGTCCTGTTCCTAAAACCATCCCAAAGTGATGCAGGCTTTGTGCCCAGGCACATTTTCCTGCTGGAAATAGTCAACTGCATGAGGATAAACTGTATGCTTGTACGGTAGCACTTGGTCAGCTACGATGTTTAGATATGCTCTAACATCCTGATGTACCTCTAGAGGTTTCAATGGACCCAACGTGTGCTAGGAAAACCCTTGATATTGTTGTACGTGAAAAGCTCAGGAGCACTGCCGTCTTGGATATGCTTTGACCAGCACGTCTAGCCCCGACAATCACTACACTTTCTCATTACCGCTGTGGTGTGCTTTACAACTGATGATGGGAGGTCTGTACTGCTGTAATTACAGCCACAATTGTCCATTTGTCTTGCAAATGAGTATAACGTATCATTTGTGCGCACAGCAAGATGTACCTAATAAAGTGTATATTTTTTTATAGATTGATTGTTCATATTTCAATAATAAATACCACAAATAAACAATAAGCAAAACACTTCAAACACAAAGCAATTTAATTTCTTATTTTCAAATAAAGAATATATTTATATCTTTAGCAGTAATTGTCATATAAATTAGTATATTAATTTTGAAGTACAGAAGAATTATTACATCACAACGTATTTGTCATTAATACATAAAAATCCAAATTAACAGAAATAAAATAAACAGAATAAGTTTTCAATTCCATCACAACAATTGAAACAACTACATCAAAATATCATTAAAAACTGAAGCTCTTGTTTCAAAAAAAAAAATTCTGCAAATGTACTCAAGTATAATAAAAATTATTAGGATCTCAGTAGAATATTTATTTATAAACATGGGTTATTATCTCACTAGTTTTCAATTTAAAACTTTGGCCTTTGGTAAATACTAATCTTTGAGTGCAAAATAATTATTTCTCTTTTTCTTAAAATATATTAAAAAATAATCTTTTTATACAGGTAATTGTTTACTGTGCGTAATGTGAAAAAATAATATAAATAAATATTTTTAGCCTCTTCTGATATCTCTTTATTACAATGCTAGAGATTAAGTAGAAAGCTAAGAGTGCGTTATTGTAAAACTGATTTAGATCCATGGAATGGTTTTAACGTGGTCATAGTTTGGCTTATGACTTGTGGTCTTCCATAGTTTTAGCCTTGAAATGTCTAATGAAGGACTTGATATAAAAAAGTACTGCCAGGATAAGTTCAATTTTATTTTTACATTTAGTACTAAATTAGAAGATCAAGACCATAAAAATGAAAACTTATTTCACTGTCCATACATTAAAGGTCTGTTACATCAGAAGAATGTTTTTTTCTAGAAATTCAACAGTGTCAATTCTGATGAATTACCCAAATGTCAACTCGTGAGGCACACAAGTGTCTAGCTTTTTGACCTTACCAAGTGCAGCCGTATGCCGAACAACTATTGTGTGGTGGACACCTATCTCTGCCGCTATCCCACGACATGTTTTCAGGGTGTCAGATTCAATCACACTGAACAGAAGATCGTCAGAAACTGCAACAGTTCGGTGAAGTTGTGTTTCGTTTTGCAGATCCATATCTCCGTTTCGAAACTTCTCAAACCATCGCCGAATGTTCGTTCGTTGCCTGTGTTCTCCCTGAGTACTTTGTTAATGTTTCCTTCCATCAAATGGTCCATACATGATCCTTGTACTTCAGTTTGATGAGAAATAAGAATAAATACTTGTAACATTCTTTTAGGTACACAGAATGTCCTACTGGTACTGAGGCACATGTGGTATATCATGAAGAAAAACAGATTTCAACTTTTTTAGACAAGTCAATAAAAAGCCTTCAAATCGTAATAAACCTCTCCATCAGTCCTCGGACATTTCTGCAGTGAATGAAATTAAAATATCCTCATTTTATATTAATTAGAATAAGACAAGAGTATTTATTCTTTGACTTTCATTTTTATTTATTATTTTACTTTTTCATTATCTATTTATTGCTTTGTTTATTTTTTAACAATTATAATAACAATTTTTATTTAGAAACTTTCAAAAAAAATTCAATTAATACTGAAATTGAAAAATAGATTTTGTCAAAAAATGGTGGGTGATGGAAATTTTTCAAGTATTTTTCCTTAAATCAACACCCAAAAATCTACAACAATTAGCCCTCACTTTTGAAACAATTTTTTCATTGCAGGCCTGTGTTATTTACATAGATTTCAAGTTATGATCATAAAACCAATAAAAACATAAGTCATCTATTCACCATCTAAATACCTTTAAGTTGGCATCTCATCTGTATGTGACAATAGGTGTCGACTTAAGTTACTTTTTTGAGAAAAGCTTTTTTCACAAAATTTACATGGGAATGGTTTCTCACCTGTATGTGACAAAAGGTGTCGACTTAGGGTACCTTGTCGAGCAAAGCTTTTTCCACAAAATTTACAAGGGAATGGTTTCTCACCTGTATGTGACAAAAGGTGTCGACTTAGGGTACCTTTTTGAGAAAAGCTTTTTTCACAAAATTTACAAGGGAATGGTTTCTCACCTGTATGTGACAAAAGATGTTGACTTAAGTGACTTTTCAGAGAAAAGCCTTTTTCACAATATTTACATTGGCATAGCTTTACACCTTTACGTGATTTAATGTGTCGATTTAAATTACCTTTTTCTGAAAAATCTTTTTCAGAAATTTTGCCTTTGAATTGTTTATTAGTTGAAAGTTGTTTAACATGACTATTTACTTCAGCACTTCTTAAAATCATTTTTTTCGAAGACTTTAAGAATTGTGACTTTTTCTGTTTTTTCGAATCCATATTAATAGTTTTTCTGTCAATGATGCAAAGGAATTATAATTCTATCCATAAAAAGCAAACTGTATAATTTATTCTTCTAAAAGAATCTTGAATTACCATGTAGATTATAGGATTAGTTCAATTAATATTAACTAATTTTCTTTAGAAACAGGTGTCTGACTTTTTAGCTAATGAATGTCATTAAATTAAAAAAAAAGTTATTGAAAAGAAAATGTGATAGGAAATGATGGTTTACATGGAATGATATTACAAAAACTCTAACCTTTGTTTCACAGAACAATGGAATAGTGTGAGATTTACTGTTGCCTAAAACCCTTTTCTTATAAATGATTTTGGAAAATAAAGGTTTTCACATTAACAGTTGTATTTTTACATATCAGTTCCTTAAGTTTATATTAATATATTAGAAAACCAAAATTCTTATGATGATTCCCTTTTAACTTCTTTCTGAGCCTTTTCTTTTCTTGAGATTCTTCAGACGCTCACCAATAAATCTACACATCAGCAATCCTTCAATCAAACAGGACTCCACAGTTTGTCACTAAAAATAAATAGGGAAAAGTAAAAAGCCCATCAAAAAAGTCTGTTATTAAAAAAAAACACCCACGAATTTACACATTGAAAAAGAATATGGTTACAAATGGTGTACATTCCAAAGAATGCAGATGTTATAATTCCAATCGGTTCTATAGAATTCAAGTGTTAATTTTAATGTACTTTTTAGAACCTTTTTAAATTGGACCAATATCTTTAACTGTAGAATAGTTTGACTAATTTATGAACTAATATAATTTCAAGTATTACAATCCACAATTAATGACAACATAAAGGATTCTGTAATTGAACGACAGCAATGCATCATGCTCAACAGTATACTAGAGATAGATAAGGGTTTCCATTTTAGACAAAGAAAAAACTTAAGTTTGCTTATTTATATATAGCACTTGCAATTACTTTAACTTAGAAATTATAAATACTCTTTATTGCAGAAAAAAAAAAATCCTAAAAAATGGAGCTAGAGCCCTAACTTTGAATGAAAATATCTTTTGATCAGATACACAAAT
The DNA here is from genome assembly GCA_023159025.1 of Thereuonema tuberculata. Taxonomy (NCBI): domain Eukaryota; kingdom Metazoa; phylum Arthropoda; class Chilopoda; order Scutigeromorpha; family Scutigeridae; genus Thereuonema; species Thereuonema tuberculata. The sequence goes on from JAFIDM010025401.1 coordinate 6,064, forward strand.
GATTAAAATGTCATCGTCAATGAAAGTAGAGTGTGTTTCCGGCGAGGGGTTCATTCTGCAACCAATATGAAGGAGTGACAAATCTCATTGGTTTTGTTGCTTTATTAAGTAGTCTATGTAGGTTCTATAGTAACTCAGAAAATTGAGGGTTGAGAGAAGCCGAGTGGTCATGTAGAATTGTCAGCCACAATCTTATTCAAAGTGATGCAGCTGTGGGTTAAGGAGGACATACATAACTACCACACAGGATCTGGATTCCAAGTAAACAAGTGCTCAAGGGGATTGTTTGATCATTAGACCAGCCATTATGATGACAATGACATCCCTTCTTCCATTCAAAGACAAATAACTTCCTCTGAGGATCATATACTGTCAATGGATAGCAATTGCAATGAATGGCAGAGTTTATTCCTGATGTACCACTGAATATCCAGCATAGGCAGCACAGATTGGAGAATCTTGAGAAAATCCTGATTGTTTCCAACCAAGGAGTCTTGTTCTATTCAGTGACAAATTCTGCTTCTCTCATGGCACAGATGATTACTGTATCTGTCATTGGTGTACCCAGCATTTTGAAATGAAACTGGTTATGATGGCATTCAACCAAAAAACAAAGTCATGTACATTTTGGGAATGGAGGGATTACATAGCAATCTTAGAAGGGGATGGTTAGGTTTGATAGGTCAAAGCCTCCCTTTAAAATTTTACCATTTATTTAAGACCTCAAATAGTCATTGTATACCAAATTTTAGCTGCTCTTACGCACCGGAAGGGAGTAAAAAAAAATGCTAAAATTACAAGAAATAATGATGTGACGTCATCACTCTTTGCAAGGCACGCATGACGTCACACTATCTCTCGGTGCTGGCCGAGCTCTCAAGGTTAGACAAAAAGGATGGCACGGCCAGAGCAAAATACTTAATTTTAAAATGATACCAATATAAACCAAAATATTCGTAAGATTTTATAAATTTAAATAAAGACACACACAGACACCATCTTTTGATAAATTTCAACCTTCTTACCGAAGGTTTTCTTCAGGAATAAATACCAAATATACAAAAATTAAGAGAAAGAACTGAAGTGTCTTCCTTCTTATTGCATAAAAAAGAAATTTGAATGAAACAATCCTGAAATCATAACGTAAACACTACATTATTGACAATAAACACTGACAATAATTACAAAATGATGCATTTTTTAAATTTCTGCCTAATATTAATTATTACTAAGAACATAGATTTTTGAATGACAATTGTTGATTTTTAATTTAGTTTTTATAGTTTTTTTTTTTTCCATAAACTTTTCAAAAAACCCAAAAGAGATTTCATTCATTTTTAATGCTCTATCTTTATTCATGCCCTTTGAATTTATAAAGCATGATTCCGACATAAATCATTCAGTTTCATCCTGTGAGTGGTACACAATGTTAACAATAGGATCTGGGTTATGATGTAACGTTAAGGCTTGATGTGCCCAATCAGAAGTATCTTTTTCTTACATTTGTATGCTCTTAAGATTTAAAAAATGTATAATTTTGTAATTATTCTCAGTGCTTATTGTCAATAATGTAGCGTTTAGGTTATCATTTTATGATTGTTTCATTCAAATTTCTGTTTTGTGCAATAAGAAGGAAGACATTTCAGTTCTTTCTCTTATTTTTATATCTTTGTATTTATTCCTGAAGAAATCCTTTGGTAAGAAGGCTGAAATATCGAAGATGTTATCAAAAGATGGTGTCTAGTATCAATTTAAATAAAGACACACATAATATAATTAGTGTTTATAAAATAAAAGCAATAACTGAAAAGTGTGGCCACATTTGTATTTAAAAGAAAGTAATTTTACATAGAAAAAAAAATAAAGAAAAAATTATGTAACGCTAACTGTAAACTATTGGCATATTATAAATATAATTACAAATAAAAATTATGGCAATAAAACCGAATAATAACGTAAAGAAATTAGCAAAAAATAAAGGAATAGAAAATGTTTTCCATAAAAATGGAAAATAATACTGTACATTTAGAAAACATTTCAAAATCGTAAGACAGTGGAACTAAAATGTTTCTAAACATTGAAGTCAAGCAAATGTCTAATTACTACTAGTAATAAAATGTGATTAATTATTAAAATCCACAACACACAAGTACTTATAATCATTTATTAAAATAATAAATGACTAGGCCATCTCCCGTGTACAGATTGTTCTTTATAGATATTTGAAGAAGAGATTTATTTAGATGGACGTTGGTTGATATAGATGTTAAATGAAGATCATAGCTTATATAAGATACTCCTGGCGACGAATTGATTGTGACTATTCTTTTGAGTGAAGATAACCAAATTCTGATGAATTGTGAATTTTCCTCTTTGGCGGAGACTTCAGACAAATTTTACCTGTAGTCAAGAATGGCCGAGATTACGACATTATTAACAGTTCTTTGAAAAGATCTCATCCTTTCTCTCGTTGTCCATTTCGATACAAATTGATTATCGATGATAAAGCGATGGTTTATATGAGATAATCCAAGAATAATCGATTCCAATGAAAGGGGTTAAAGCAACATTTTGAAGTTTTGAAGACTCTTATCAAGCCATCTCTTTTTCAAGCATAATAAAATTGGAATAAGTACAACAAAACAAAATAGTTGGAAGCTTAAACAAATTTCAAAAACACGTGAATCAATAAGTTTAGTTGTTTTTACAAAAATATATTAATAAGGTACAATTCAATTATTAAAAGTAATAAGAAGAAGAAAATAAAATTTAAGATAATCTAACAAAACTCGATTCCAAAGAAAGCAGTTAACGCATTATTTTGAAGTTCAATAATGCTCATTTTGAATTTGTCGACTTCCTTGTGACAATAAAAAATGAAAAACCGTTTTCCATTGTTGCACTAACATTGGGGCACAACAACAACACAACAATTGCGGAGATATAAGTCAAAGAACAATATGAAAAGAGTTGTAGTCCTATGGCCTAATGGATAACACATCCGACTTCGGATCAGAAAGTTGCAGGTTCAATTCCCGTCGCGGAAATTTCATTGTAAAAATTATTTCTATTTTCCATTCGCACAGAAAATTGCACCGGACAGAGAAATAAAAGATTTTAGTAATATAGATTAGAAGAAGTTTGTGTTGTGGATTCTAATATATACTATGAAGGGCAGTGATCTAAGACTATTAAAATGTAATTATTATTTGAAAAATAAAAGCAGCCAATGAAAAGTGTGACTTCATTTGTATTTTAAAAGAAAGTAATTTTAAATTTGTAAAAAAAAATAAGTTAATTTTAAAAATGTATGTCCAATTGTTAATTTATGTCCCATTAACAGTTAATCATGGGTAGAATATGAAAAGTTAAAGAAGAACAAAACACACTGTAACGGTCTCGTTACATAGTTTACTATTCTTCATAATACAGAATAGAAAATATTTTAAATAAAAATGGAAAAAATTTCCATAAAATTTAGGGAACATTACTACACGTAATTGTAATAAAAATGTTTTGGATATTAGTCCAAGGAACAAGTAGAACTCGATGGTTTTGTAACCCTAACTACATTTGAAATTACAACAATAACCAAAAATCGTAAAATAAAAACACTGTCCGTTTAGATAATTATTGGATATTTTTGTAATACAAAAAAAACAAACAACAACAACAACAATAATTCCAATTCAATATCCCTTCTAATCACCCAGGATTATTTCTCCCCGTATGTTCATCTTATTTTATGCCACCACATATCACACAAAAATAAATCTAAAAAGACAAATTCTTAAAACGAAAGTAGAACTTATTTCAGAAGAAAGTAAATTCAAGATAGATATATTTAAGATTTGTGCAAAGTAATTATTGGATATAGTTTTAACAGATACAAACAGGTACTTAAACTTATCTTTTTTAGAATCCACAACACAAACTTCTTCTAATCATATATTATTTTAATACATGATTATAAGTAGTTTGTGTTGTGGATTTTAATAATTAATCACATTTTATTACTAGTAGTAATTAGACATTTGCTTGACTTCAATGTTTAGAAACATTTTAGTTCCACTGTCTTACGATTTTGAAATGTTTTCTAAATTTACAGAATTATTTTCCATTTTCATTGCAAATATTTTCTATTCCTTTACTTTTAGATAATTTCTTTAAAGTTATAATTCGCTTTCGTTGTCATTATTTTTATTTGTAATTATATTAATAATATGTTAATAGTTTACAGTTAGCGTTACATAAATTTTTCTTCAATTTTGTAATTGTAATATTTTTTTCTAAGTAAAATTATTTTTTTTTTAAATACAAATGTGGCTACACTTTTCAGTTATTGCTTTTATTTATAAATAGTAATTATATTAGTATCATTTTAAAATTAAGTATTTTGCTCTGCTGTGCCATCCATCCTGTCTGACCTTGAGCGCTCGGCCACCAGCGAGTGATAGTGCGACGTGTGATGTTGCAAAGAGTGATGAAGTCACATCAGGTTTTGTTGTAATTTTAGCAATTTTTTTTACACCCTTCAGATGTGTAAGAGCAGCTAAAACTTGGTATACAGTAACTACTTGAGGTCCTAAATATATTGTAAAATTTTCAAGGGAGGTTTCAACCTGTCAAACCTAACCATTCCCTTGTTGGATTTTTATTTTATTTTTGTATGCAGTGGGAAAGGGAGCATTGAAACCTCTACCAACCCTTCTCAATGGTATCCATATATAGAAGAGACATGGTCATCATTCCATTTGGCTGCAGTGGTCGAGCACATGTCATTTCACTAAGTTAATGTCTAAGAAGCAGTCTCCTATGACAGCAAAATTCTCTTAGTTTCCATAGATATTTTGACAGCACACCTGTATGTTGACACCATTCTGCAGCCAATTGTATTGCCTATTTTGACATATCTTATAAACATGGTAATGCTAAACCTCAAAAATCTCTCAAGAATGTCTCAGTGGAGTTCACAGCTTCTATGGTTCTCAGACCTTTCACCAATCAAACACATCTGGATATGCTAGGTAAGCAATCACAGCCATTACTTAGTTCTCTGTACTATTGCCTCAGTGCTAACTCTGCCATTCCTATAAATCCAATGAAGGCCAATAGTATGATATGCTGCATTGTTTGTACATCTATTTAAAGGCCTCTAAGGTGTCTGTATTTGTGACTGCAAACCCAGGCTATTACAGTAAAACCTCGTTAAGTTGTCACTCAAGGGACCAAATATTTTTGACGACTTACAATACAAAACAAAAAACACTGAAATACAGTATTTTTATGAATTGCTGAAGGATTCGGTGAGAAAAACAACATTTTCAGAATTCAATACATGCAAATAAATAAGTGGAAAAAAAAAAAACACTTTTTATAGTTACCACATTTTAATCGTTTTAAAAGAAAGGCAATGTCTGTCTTTGAAACGTTCCAGCCAACCATTGCTGCCATCGAAATCTAAATTTCAATCCTTAGCAATTTCCATGGCTTTTTCTTTGAGAAACACGGCAGAAATCGGCACATTTTGCGATATGGCATGTTTTAGCCATCGAACTAAAACCTCCTCGATCTCGTCAAACTTCGATTTCTCATTCTCTTTCTTTTGTCTTTGCAGTCAGCTTCTTCAATTACTTGTTTCGATGAAAGAATATCGTTTAATATAGTCTTGGGAAAATGATGTTCTTTGGCAAAAGCTCATTTCGAAACATTTGATTTTTCAAAAAGTGCAATTAAGTCTTTTTTTTTTCTTTAAAAGATAACGAGGTAAGTTTTCATTTCCCTGACATGTTAAAAATGTAATCGAACCACGAAATTGCAAGATAAAAAATAGCCCTTACAGCGGGGCTTACTCGCTATGAAATGAAGTCACACTCAGGAGCGGTCAAGAAAAACGTCTATACTTGACAAGAGTCGCTGAGAGAAGTGTGTAATTTCCCAAGTGAAAATTCCCCGTAAAGGCTAGGCTTTCTTAAAGTGAAGGGGCGGGGCTGAAAAGATAGTAGGCAAAATTGTGAATAAAGATGCTTTTCGCCATTTTTGAGGGTGGCGAGTTATCCGGAGTAGAATTAAATTTGGTGACGGGTAAAAGAGGGTTATTTTACATTACTGTGTATGAGACCTTGTCGGGACCTAAGGAAAACGACGACTTATCCGTGTGACGACTTAACGAGGTTTTACTGTAATATGCAAATATGATAATTTTTATAATTTTTCCGACCGAAAACCAAAACAGTTTATTTTGCAAGATCCCTTAATTTAA
>JAFIDM010025402.1:0-12323 GCA_023159025.1 Thereuonema tuberculata
CCACTTTCACTTCCTTTGAGGCAGTAAGTGACCATAGACCGGAAGTCATATTTTCTTCATCGGAGGTTACAAACTTTCCTATAAGGTATCACTCAACCCTGTACGACTTAGAGTTTGGACTGTAGATGTGGCTACAGTCGGAAGACGGACGGAATCTTCTTAACAGCTCCCTTCTTTACGCTTTGTTAAGGTTCATTCTATTCAGGTTAGGAAGCTTCGGTCTTTTCCAATGAGAGTTAGGCGCGTCGCACTTGGAGACCGCCAGAAGGAACGGAGCTTTGTAAAAGACACTCTGAAAGCATAGCATATCTTAGGCAGAAAGATACAGGCTAAAAAAATCCCATCAACATCTTTTATATTCTTTTGTGATGTTGGTTAGAGAAAAAAATTCAGTATGGATATAAAATTACTTAATTATTATATATATATATATATATATATATATATATATAAAAACCCGAATATAAGACAATTTCATTGTCGTATGTATAAAAGCATTTTTTTTAAAAAAAGCTTGTAGCCTATAGTTTTGTTTTTCTAAATTATTTTCCATTTATTGTTTTGCCTATTAATAAATAGTTACCCTATTACCCGCTTTTTTTTTTAAATGTATATATTCCTTTATTTATTTATTTGCAGTCAATTTCATCATTTAGCTTCGGATAAAATGTAAAAAACTTTACAAAATTCATTGTAAAGCTGTAAATAAAATGCAGGATTCGGTTTTCTTTTCTTCATTTATTACTTTGAATATTAATTTGTCGAGATTTATTTAAAACGACTTCAGAGATTTTCTGTTATTTTTGGAATTCTGCAATTATTGACGATTTCATAATAATTGAAAACATTACTTACAGTTCCTTACTTAATTATTGAAAGGTTACAACAAGTAAAAAAAAAAAATACTAAATAAATCTACAATTCCCGAGTGTCTATAAACTACACCGAAGGTAACATTTTGAAGAAAATTTCGAAGATTGTAAATTGGTAGACCTTATCAATTTTTCTTTAGTGACAAGTTTAAATTTGTAAATGTTTTGGTGAAAACAAAATTAGAATCCTCTGTTGATAGCTATTCCAGAAGAAAACTACTAAATATGATATATTAGTAAAATGGAAAATAGAAATCCAAAACAAAAACATGTTTCTAGCGTAAAGATAAAAAAGAAAAAAAAAATCATTATTGTTAACTACATTTAAAGAAAACCATGTTGTTGTTAGAGCTTCTATAAAGCCGGAGCTGGATTAGTTAAAAGTAATCAAAAACTGAGAAATTTTAATATTCTGTATTGGTTAAAACCATTTGTTCAGGTTGAAAATAAGATTGTTTAAGATTTCAGATATAAATGAAATTTATAAAACTTTACATCGTCAAAGACTGAAAGACCAGCTTCAGAAAATGCTTCTACTAATAAATTGTACTATTGATGTTTGTAACTGCTGTTCTGTTTTATTTGTTACTACTTAGCTATTTTTGTGTTACTAGTTGACCCGTGTGAATAATTCGTACCAAAAAACACCTTTGAGAAATAATAAACAACTCCAGCACCTGTCGGCAATGTTAGTTAAAGAGAATGTCAATAGATGGCACCTTCTACTTTTTCATAAAAAGGTTTTTAAACGAAAGTTTTTTAACGAAAACATTAATTTTAAGCAATGTTTATTTTTCGTCATTAGCAGTGAACGTAATCTTCAAAATGATGTCTCAGTCATTGAGTTTGATGAAGTATGAAGGGAGATATGGCGAACTGACAAAAAACACCTTTGAGAAGTAATATATAGAGATAACTGTAATCATTATATTTGCTTTTTTCAAGTTTGGTTGTAGTCACGTATGTTTATTGAATATGTTCACATTTAAAAATTAGAAAATTGAAAAATAAATATACATTTTAAGTTACATAATTTAAATATGTAAAATTTTCATAATTAATCTGAACTTCGTATTTACTAATGTTGCTTTCAGGTAAATTGAGTGCGAAGGTTAGGTTTCAAATGTTAATTTGATTACAAACACATTTAAGTTGAGCTAATAATTACGAAATTTTCACAAGGTAAAGGTGTCTTTTAATTTTTATGTTTTTTGGTTATTTTGTAGACGTCTAAACTACAATTGACTTAAGAATATTTTCAAGTTCAGTATCTTAAACAAGACAATCTGTTTACCTTTTTTAAATAAGAGTTAAACAAATAGAAATTACCCAAAGTTGGATCGTTACAATGAGATGGAGTAGGTTTTCCTTACTTAGTTGTTTCTGATAAAACATAAAAAAAACGTATTGGGAGGAAAGATGAAATTCAGTCTTAAATTTTTGTAATAGATGGCAAAAACAATGCTAATAACACATGACAAAGTATAATGCTAATTTCGTATCAAACGAACACCCAACACACACACTCACGCATATACTATAAAAGTTTATTAAATCGATATTTCTCTAAAAATATTAATGAGAGGCCCTTATTTGTAATATAATTGCAAAGTTGAAAAATTTGGAGTTATTTCTTCCGGATCCTAATACACTGGAAAGTAAAATAAAATAATAATAAAACAAAATAATAAGCTTATGTTTAGCTGTTGTTTACACGCGAAAGCATAATACTTTTTTTTTTTTCTTTATTTTAAATAAATTCAACTTGTTATTTATTACTAAGTATTAATCAAAATGATTTTAACCTGAAACGATAGTAACAATCGTATGCTTATGAAATCAGTTTAGGAACCTGACCAATAGGATATGGCTCTTAACCTGTATGTTTCTGCGAAGGATAACAATACGCTTTTGGAGCTACAATTATATATAACATTACTAAAATCACTGAATGGTCTTGCTTTCATAGTATGGAGACAACTCCATATAGTGAATTTGACAATTACTACAACTTAGCGCCATCTGGTGGTCTCCGTGCCAACCCACAACACCTAACAGGAATACACCTTAGAATAAACTTCCTAACCGGAATACACCTGTAGAATGAACCGTAACTTTATTTATGGAATCACTAAAACGGAAGATAGACTTTAATTTTAGAGTATCACATTTCCTTTCATAATAATTAATTTTGTATTGTCTAAATCAATGATTCAAATTGTAATTTCTTTGATTTCAAAATTACTGTAAGTTATTCTTTTAACTTCTATTTTCATGTCTTTAAATCTTACTATTAATCATGGAAGATTTGCTTAAATAACGAACGGTATTGTATTTAATTAATTTCAAAATCAAGAAAATAAAAATATTAAGGCTTATTTAGAAAGTTGTGTTAACGAAAAGTTTCTTAGGATAAGAAAAGAAAATATTGCCTTAGAAGCGTTTTTATTTTTAGTTTCGTTTTCGTTCAAGTAGAGTCGCTTCATCTTTTGACAAATTTAATGTTCATTAGCAGTGAATAATAATAAAAAAAGGGAATATAATTTTATGCAAAAGCATTAATTTAAGGGCGACCTGTAATAAATAAAAAAATTAAAATTAATAACAAAAAAAAGAAGTACATTAGCTTAGGAAAATAAAAGAAAAAAAAGTTAGGGAAAAATAAAAAAAGTTAGGTAAATTAAAAAAAAAAACCGGGACATTGAGAAAAAAAAGATTAAGAGAAGAAAAACAAAAACAAAAGTAAGATACACAGATAGATCTTTCAGGTTGCTTGGCTTTCCTGCCACCCACATTCACCCCAAGTAATAATAATAATAAAAAAGATACACAGATTTGAATCTACAACCATCATGAGTTCATAATCTTAACCATCAAGCTAAAGCTGACAACTGAAATGAGTTGATTGCATTTCTAACATTTAAAAAAATGTGGAAATTCAATCAAAACAATGCCCAATATCTCGAACATATGGGGGGCGGGGCGTTGATCCATGAAAATACCCTATTCCTACAGTGTTTAGGCCTCTGAACACGATGGTGAAATCCGTTTGTCGATCCGACCTTCCGTTCGGGAGTTGTTAGGGGTGGACAGACACGGACGGACATACAGGACAACATTAGAAATTTCTACAGAATATCCAGTCATTAAAATAGGATATTCAACATTTATAAAGATAAAGCTGTTTTATATTGTTCAACGGAATATTCAGAAAACAAAGCAAGTGGTGTCTGATAAATCGGAATCTGCGTTTAAAAGATCTCAAAGTTTTTCAGTTAAAGATTATCGAACACAGTGGTGATGTCTATGTGAATAAAATTATTTATGATAAATAAGAGCATCAATATTTTATAGAGAATACTTTTGCAGAGCTTGTGAAGGTTGTAATAGTAGAAGTTTACATTTTGCTGGAAAAGAAATTGATGAATGGAGGACTGTGGCAATGGAGGACGTTTCGAATGCTGATGGCTAGAAAAGATTCATGAATGCAATATCAATGAAAGCCTAAATAACGGTAAATTTATTCTTCTAATATCCATAGATCTGAGTAGATATGATTCTGTAGATCTAAAGATTCTTTTCGACAAATTTAACAGATTGCGAATCAGAGGTGTAGTTAGTATTGGATATAAACAGAAAGATCTGTGTATCGGTTGAAGTTAAAAAAAAGTAACAAAAAAAATAAATGTTGGTGTGCCTCAAGGCTCCAATTTAGGACCACTTTTTTTTATCTTATATATAAATGACACTTTCGAAATAATAAAACAGTGCAAAATATATATATATGGAGATGATATTCTATTATATACGGCAGATAAAAATGAAATAATAAATCAAGAAAAACTACAAAATGACTTCATAGAATTATAAAAATGGACAAATGACAACAAAGTAACAATAAATGAGAAAAATACAAAACTTCTACGCATTCACTCCAAAAAAACTACTGCCTAAATCAGTACCTCAAATATTTTATCATACACACCACTGTTTACACAAAAACAAAAACTGTAACAATTGCTTTAAAGTGCAAAATGTCAAGACAATAAAATATTTAAGAATAACAATAAACCACACTTTCACATGATATGATCATATAAATATAATTTGCAATAAACTAAACTACTTATTATACATTTTTTTATCATATTAGAAATGTTTTACAAACAAAAATTCTAATCTACTATACACTTAAATAGACTCAAATATAAATTACGCAAACGTCATTTGGGCAAACACCAATAATACAAACGTCAATAAAATAAACAAAATACAGAAAAAAAATCTTCAAACTCTTATTCTCAGCAAAAATCTGGAATAATAAAGATAAAAGAATAGAGCAGATAAAAAAATATAAACTCCTCAATACATCACAAAAATTCTATTATAATTTAATGATCAACCATTTTTACAAAATCACAGACAATAATATAACAAGCAACCAACAAATTACAATCTCAGAACAAGGAAAAAGGTAACTTTAGATTACCCGTTCATTAACCAGGGCCGTTTCTACCATTAGGCAAGACTAGGCGGCCGCCTAGGGCGGCAAGATTTTAGGACGAACCAAAGATGGAAAAAATTAATTTTATATATATATCAAACAGCAAAATTATTAATTATTAAACAAAGAATTCTGGAAAGAGGCGCGAGCGCTATCTCGCGAGGGGGAGGGGGGAAAGGGAGGGGGCGGCATTTTTCAGTTCTCTCCTGGGGTGGCAGAACACCTAGAAACGGTTCTGTCATTAACAATAAGTATGGTGAAAGAAATTTAAATTATTTATTAGAAAAGATGTATAATGAGTTTGATCTCAAAACGCTATCAAACAAAGACAGAATTTCTGCTGTTAAAAGAGACTTAAGAAATTGGATTGTAGAATCTATGAAAATTTAAAAAAAGAAATAATGGATTAAAAGAAAATGGATTAAACATTTTTTTTAATGGATTCAGTGTGTAAATTGTACATATGAATTAAATATTTTAGAAAACACACGTTAAAAATGATTTTAAAAAAAGAAAAAGAAAAAAAAAAAAAACAATATAGAAGAAGCGCAATTAGATTTATTTTATCATTTAAGTAATTGTATGTTTGTTCATTTTCTCGTTCGCTTTTTGACTCAAATGAGTCATCTTAAAACAATATATATATATATTTTTAGTTATAAGTATATAAAATAAATTCATTTACATGTGTAAAGGTCTGCATATGACAGCAAAACGTCTACAACATATGTGAATGTATATATATATATATACACATCTATTTCTTGAATGTTTATATATTTTTTATGCTTATCTCATCTGTATAATTATAGTAGTTTATAGTTTAGTGTTTTTAGATTTACAATCATTTGTAAATTAGAACTCAAAAGCATGTAAAAGTTCATAATATCTATCAACAAAAGTTAAGAGGACAAAAAAGGAAAAATCTAAAACAAAGTCAACAGCAATTGGTAAAAAAGAAATACAAAATTTTTATCTTAAGAAATGTTTTATAAAGAAATACAAAAAAAGTTTATATAAAACAAATTATTCAATTTTTATCTCTGTAAATAAAACAGCACCTGTTGAAAGGGACTAATGGTTCCTAACAGGACTGAAATTGTAATCACTTTCAGGAAATAAATAAATAGGCCGAAATAAATAAATAATACAATAAGAAAAAAGAAGATATTCTTCATCTTTTCAAAGACGAAGAGTATTTTCTTTCAAGATCTAAATAAACTGTGTCTCCTCAGAAACAAGATACTTCATCAGCTACGAGTTATCAGAAAGCTAAGAACCAACTTGGTTGAGAAGCATTTGGTAATTCCTAAGGATTTTGATGAGAACTACGCTTGCAAATTCAATGCATTCCATTTTGAATGTTCCGGCATCAAATGACATTCCATGACGTTATGTTGTATTATCAGTAGGATCATCAGTAAACAGAACCAGCGCATAATATTTGATACGACACTATCGCCATTTAGATCCTGTACCGAAAGAATTAGGAAATACTTATTTAGATGTTACTGTCATACACTTAAGCGGGCTTTACTTCGATGGTTATTTGCTGGGAATTCCTGATAGCCATCAGTTTTTCAGAACGTCTTCCATTTTTTTTTGATGGCTGATAGATGGTTTAATGGCGTGCAGCGCCACAGTGGCGAAATGTAGAACCAATAGCTTCTACAAGCATTTAGTGGATCAAAGTTCTCTCAAATTTTTTACGGAGTTTGATAAATATGCACTTAATTTCATGAAGTATCTGCAGTTCATTTCAACTACGAATGACTGAAAAACAATTTACTGACCATTGAACTATGTTTGACTGTCGTCAACAGGAAGAAACATGACGGTTGGCAACTTTCACGCCACTTCGAATAAACGAAGTGCTATTTCACATTCATACTCAATGTGATCCTTGGAATAAAACGTTATTTTATCAGTATATTACCTATTGAATGCATTAGAATATTTCCAAAATTTTTTTAATTATTTAAAATAGACTTTTTCGTGTTTGCCGAAATGGGCACAAAGGATTCTGGTTAATGACCTCCCATGAGTTCCTGATGGGAAACGGATGGCCGTGTACTTCATTTGAAGTTGATGATCAGCAAATTCTCATCTAAAATCTTGCACCGAACCACCCAATTCCCACTCGTCAAAAGTTCCTTAACTTCCCAATACAAGAACAAAATATTTTTTTTTTCTTATTTGCGACGTAACTAGAGTAGTACGGTTTTGAATTTGAAACTCGTAACTACATGGGAAGGGGGTATCGGACGGTACTCGAGCGAAATTGACGAGATTAGCTGATGTTTTAGTTGGGAAAGAAAATCACACAGAATCAATAGAAGATTTTTTTTTTCTATAAGATAAGTAAAGTGAGCAAAATTAAACTTTTCTACCTTCAAGAGGAGAGAATGTCACAGAAATGAAAAAACAAAACAAAAAAAAACCATGTAGACAGAATCCCTCTAATAAGAGACTATAGATCAAATTGCCACTTTAAAAAGTGATGTATTATTTGTTTTGGTACAGTAAACAAATTGAGTTCAGTTGTTTTGGTACAGTAAAACGTTGTTCATAATACTCTGTAACCTTACTCTGGGTCTGACATAAACGTTGTTCATAATAATGTCAGTCCCAGAGTAAGGTTATCCTATTGCTTAAGCAAAAGATTTAACTTCAGAAAATCAGATATCTAGAGATTGAGATAAATAGAAATTCACATAAATGTATTTTTCTATAAAAATTTTAATTTTTAGTTTTTAATTATTTTTTTAATTTTTAATTTTATGATTTCATAATTTTTCTATAATAGGTTGTGAACGAGAAATAGCTGAGAGGAGGTGAGAAATTCATATAGAAATAGCGTAAAAACAATGATGTCTAATTAAAACATTTTACGTGTATTCAAATAATTTACAAAAAGAAAAGGCAGACACACAAATTTAAAATAAAAATACATTTATCAACAAATGAGCATACATGTTTCGGAATGCCGAAATTACATTCCATTTTCAATGCTGGCAATTAATTGCAGGAGCCTCCTTTTTATGTAAACCCCCACCAATTAGAGCAAAGGAAAAACCACGGGTGGAGAACCCCGTAGATCGGGCATCAATCGGAATCTTCTAATTATAAACCAATCAGTAAATGCTTGGTAGCGACTTCTTGCGTTGATCGACGGCGGTACCTCCAAGGACTCCAAGGACCATGTTTACATCCAAGGACCATGTGCTCCTGTTGACATCCGACCGCCGTCGATCAACGCAAGAAGGCTCTACCTTTTCTTTTTGTAAATGATGTCTAATGTTGCATATTAATAATTTTATTAATCCACTAATTTGCGCACACTTTGATATGCTTAAAATTATCGGATTTAAGCTAATTAAGCACTAAGGATTGAAAATAACATTTTTCAAAAAAATGGAAGATTTTCACTGATGTATTTGACAGACAAGTATTTCAAAGAAAGTCAAACTTTTTATTTGCTTCACAATTAAGAAAAAAACAAAACAAAAAAAAACAAACAAACAGGACATATTGTAAAGAAAGTAGGCCTTCAGTTCATTAAAGAGTTTCTTGTATTTTAAACAAAAAGGGTTTGAACGTGTGTAAAAAAATCATAAAAATAACAACCAAGGAAGGCACATCGAAATCCATAAAGATTTCCCACCCTTTGACCATCATCGGGGGAGTTTGGAACGGCCGTTTCGTCCTCTTTAGTACTCAGCCAGGCAAACCTGTCGATAATCCTTAATCTTTCACACCTTCTGAGCCTATCATCGATGGGTTTGTCTGGCTGACGAGTCCTAAAGAGAACGAAACGGCCGTCCCAATTCCCACTGATGATGGCTCAATAGTGCGAAATCTTTTTGGTTTTTCCTGTGCCTTCCTTGGTTGTTACTTTTATTGTTTCTTGTATTTTAGTTACATTATTCAGTTCAGTCAGAATAAGTTCAAAAGAGACATTATCCTTTTCCTAAAAACGTTAAATAGCTGGATGAATCAACTTGAAAATTGGTATGCATGTTTAAGAACTACATAGATCTAAAATATTTTCGTAATTGCATCTTGAAGAGAAAATTATTTAGCTCATGAAATTGACAACAATTCCCATGGAAAAGCGCTACAAACAATGGATTTCTACCAAAGTCTTTAAAAATGGATATCTTTTGGTAATCCTTTAATTGGCGCATGGTTGACTTCACTAAAATTAATGGGCTTTAAACAATTCAAGTAAATAAGTAAACATTTTTGAAGCAAATTAATTCCTTGCTCTAATTACCAGTTTCTTTGCGAATACATTAGGTCTTTTGGCTACATTTCTTTCTGAATCACAACAAAGGGCAGATAGATAAATCAGAAATAACTGAACATTGTTTTAATTGCGGTGACAGATTGAGTGGTAAAAGATACTTTAACTAGAAAAGTGATAGAATGTTTTCTCATAATATATATCAGAAACATGTTGAGGAAGAGTACAAAAACATAAGGTTTACGTGCACTGCGTAGTATTTGAAGCAATAATAAAGCCATACACCTGCGTAAAGAAATTGACATATTTATACAAGTAAAATACACGACGTTTCACTGTCGAGAGACAGCCTTCTCAAGTGAGGGAACACAAGAACTAAGATACATTTATACAACAGTTTTTTTTTTTACACAAAAGAAAATAAATCAATCGTGCGCATGCGGGTAACAACGTCATCGGAGCTCATTGGGACCCCCTCTATCGGCGAACTCCAACAACACGGCTGCACTCGACTGAAACTACTAAAGAGAACAATTTATAATGAAAAGAGAAAAATTTATAATGTTGAGGAAGAGTTTATTAAAGTTTGTGATGATTGACCCATTTTGTCTATTTGTTATTAACAAAGTATGATCTACAGACGCCGTCTTTTCGTAACTGTGAAATGCTTGGAGTTGCCGCCAAAACTTTTCCAGCTGGACTCTGATTGGCTAACGCTCTACCAATCATACGCACTATTTCATCATATTTCTTCGATGGTGTGATTGGTTTACGGTGAAAAACAATGATGGAACACTGGAAACAATGATCAGTTCAGTGAAGCAAAACAATGAACGAAAAATATGATGGTGGACTTGACCTTAAGGAATGCAAGAGGTCAAAACCTGGACAGAAATGAAGGTATAGCAGTTTAAAGGATTTATAAACTTGGCTAAAGATTTGGTAAATTTAAATTCAAACAAAACAATGAAAGTTGAAGAATTGATGAGTTAAATCCGTGAGTATTATTAAATTACCAACAGAAGATATGGTTAGATCGTGTTTTATAAGTTGTGATGTTTTTTATTATTGTGATAGGTTATATATTTGTAAAGTCAGTAATGTTTTTAATTTTTTCCTGTTTTGTTATAAAGTTCGTTACATTTATTTGAAGCTTGAGAAAGGAAAGACGTGTTTTCTTTCTGAAAATTTGCGGTTATTAAATGTATTTTGAATATGTTAAATATGTGGAGTAAAGTTTATTTATTAAAATGAACATTAAAACTTTAACTTCATAATTCAACTTCTTTCTTCTTAACTTCCTTAATTCTACTACGACTTTCTTAGAATTAGTATTTTTTTTTGTTTAGTTTCACTTTTAATTATGTTTTTGTTCGAATGAATTTCTTAATTGGATTTCAAGAAAATAGCAGCATCTACACTTGTATCTGTAGATACATTATTAACTTATTTATTTTCTCTTTTTCTCTTTATTCTTTTAGTCTATGATTTTTTTTAAATATTATTATGCTATTAGCTCTAAATTTAGTTTCTTAGAAATACATTAGAAGCCTTGTTAATGGCTACAAAAGTTAGGGAAAACAAAAGCAACAACCAGCTGAACAGCGAGTTAAAAGAGGGAGTTTACATCATACATTTCTCAAACATTTCACTGCCAGGCCTCTCCTGTTGGTGCGATTCGAATCGACGACCTTCTCTCACTAAAATATTAATCTGTATTCAAATATACGTGTATTTATTATAAAAAGCTACAAAAAAAATTACTGAAAGGAAGCGCTGCACTACAAAAATAAATAATTTTTGCAAGATTTTGGAAAAAAGCATAGTCAAAGAATCTTAATCTATTCCCTCAAAGAAACAGGAAATTAGAATACGAAAGATCCTGTACGAATTTGCTAATAGAAAGGTATTTAGGCCATCATACTTTTTAAGTTATCTATTAGAAAAAAAAATTAGTCATTGTAATTGTTAGGTATTTTAAAATGTTACATTTAATAAAAAACAAATTGTAAATATGTTTGACTAAGTGTAATACTTGGATTGTAATTTAAATATTGAGTAGAAGATTAATTACTTCTAAATTTTTTCTTAATTTTTTTTTTTTTTAATAAATTCTTACTTAATATTAGGACTTAAAAATCAAAACTGATGGTTTTAAATTCATTTTCTTTATTTCGCTGTAGAATAAATACAGTCATCTCTTATAATTTACAAATATCTTCACAATTAATACAAAGTTTGAAGGAAAGTGTTCCAATAAAAAACATCAACTCTAAAATATTCAACCATTTTTCAGAAATCGTAAATTTCGTTCTAGAGAATGTTAGATAATGGCTGAACGTATTAAGGTATTTCATTTCCATAAAGTAGCTAATAAACCATTTTTCTTTTACATGTATATTTACATTGTGACCGGGGAAATGTAAAAACCTTTTTCGTATCAATTTTAAATTAGAACACTTTTAAACCTTCTACAATGAAATTCCGTAATTCGAAAACTTGTCCGTTCTTCTTCCGTTCCTAAGTTTTTGTCCGGTAATTTTGTTTTAAATTTAAAATTTGATTTTTGTCTCGAATTCGACACAAACCAAAGGTCTGCCTCCCTGGTCACCAACTGGATCGTTGATTTTCACAGCCACTCTTGATTTCCTCTGAAATAAATAAATAAATAAATAAATAAATAAATAAATAAATAAATAAA
>JAFIDM010025403.1:0-12323 GCA_023159025.1 Thereuonema tuberculata
ATGTGAAAATGTTAATTTTTTTCAGTTTTTCATTCTTCACTGATGCAAATAAAACTCTTTCCATTTCATCTCATGTAAATCTTTTTCATTACAAATGCAAATCAGGTTATTCAATTTTGCATCTGGATAAAGATCATAGGGAATTAGGAAATTTCAAGTACAAATTCCTAAGCAACTACAGTCGATCCCGCTACAATGAACCCGGGATGTAGTGAACACTCAGTTAGAGTGAACTGTTTTAATGGTCCCGACCGCACTCCCATTTAACTAATGTTATTTTATACGCTTAAAGTGAACAGCTGAGAAAATGGCAGTTCGGTTAACGTGGACTCAAATTTTATTTCCACAGATTCTTTTTTTTTTTTCAGTTCGCCAACTTTAAACTTGCACGAGTTGGGAGTGCAAATGACAGCATTCCTGTACATTGTGTCAAATTTCACTCTTTCATGCTTATCGCCTTATTCGCAGCCCAAAGTCCCACTATATGAAGCAGCTAGTGATGCGGATTTTAGAGAACTACGAAAAGAACAACATAGAATACAACATCTCTCTATTGGAAGCAATAATTTTGTTGTCACCTGTCTCCATGACTTTTCCATCAGCAACAATCCACAACGGTTTTTCGAAGGATGTGTTGTTGGTAGGAAAAGACGCCATTGTGGAGGACGAAGACGACGAAGAAAACCTACCACTACCTCTGTGACTGGAAAAGCATGGTGTGAACATGTTTCCACGGGATGTTACTGAACAATTCGAATCTTGCGATGACGAAGTGTGCACTTCGGTAACCCCTACAGATGATGGCATTGTATCTGAAGTTAAACAAAACAACGATGCTGAAGAAGAAGACTTAGAAGACGATGCTGAAGTAGAATGTGAAATTTCGACCCTTCTATCTCGGAAGTGAAATCGGCTGCGAATATCCTGAACTTTTTTTTTTCTATAAAAAATGTGGACAAGAAAACAATGGATTCTGTACTTTTTATTGACAGAAAAAATTGATGAACTCTACTTAAAGTCGAATTGCACTCAATCGAAAATAACTACACTCATTCCAAAAATTAAGCACGGAGAAAAAAAATGTTAATTTCCGTAAGAGATCTGAATTAAAGAAGCTGAAATTTGCTGCAAAGGTAGAAGGAAGTATGCAAATTATATAGGTAACAGCCAATCACGGTTTCGCGTCGAGAAATATGCAAAACAAGCAGTCGTATAAGAAGCTTGCATTGTTACAGGAGGATTGTTGCAGGTTACAGGAGTTGCATGTAAGTGCTTATGAAAGGTGTACGAGCATTCGTTCGATTTGTTTTCAAGCTAGACGTGTTTCTTTGGCTTCCAGAAGACGAATGAAAGATTCTGAGCGCTCGCGGGCTGTCGGACGCATTGAAGCAGGACAGTCTATAACAGATTTTGCTCGTTTCTTCGGCGTTCATCATTCCGTCATTTCACGATTATGGAAACAATTCCAAACCAGCCAAACAGTTGTCCGAAGACCTGTAGCCGGTCGTCCAAGGGTTACGACCCCCGCGGAAGCTCGTTATATTGCTGTTGTTGCCAAGCGGAATCGAAGATCGACCACCACACGTGTGACATCTATGGTTGTAGCGGCCATTGGTATGACGATATCTGCCACTACTGTTCGTCGAAGGCTACAAATGAATGGTCTGTACGCTCGGGTACCACGAGTTTGTGATCCTTTATCCGTCCAATCCAGAGGGGCACGATTACAGTAGTGCCGCCAGCATGTGAATTGGATTTTGTCTGATTGGGGTAACGTTATGTTCACAGATGAGTCCAGGTTTGCCCTACAACCCGATGATAAGCGTATAAGGGTCTCGAGGGAACAAGGCACACGCAATCGGCCCCAGAACATCACCGAACATCACGCATTCCGCGGTGGAAGCATCGTGGTCTGGGCAGAGATTTCATTGGGATATCGCACCGACCTGCACATCTACAGGCGAGGTTCTGTGACGGCTGTACGGTATAGAGATGAAGTCCTAGACTCCACTGTGAAACTGTACGCAGTTCGTCCTTCTTTCGTTTTAATGAACGTTAATGCGCGTCCCCAAAGAGCTGCCTTCGTTGACGACTTTCTGGAGAGTGAGAGGATTGCGCGTATGGAGTGGCCGGCTTACTCGCCGGACCTTAATCCAATTGAAAATCTTTGGGATGCCCTCGGACTTGCTGTATGTCGACATTTCCCACCTCCAGCCACTCTCAGAGCTTTAGAAACTGCCCTACAGGAGGAATGGCGATTACTGGACTCTGCGGTGGTTGATCACCTCGTAACAAGCATGATCACACGCTGTAAACATTGTATGCAGGTGAGGGATGCTCACATACCCTATTAAGGTCGGTGTTTATTGTTTGTTTTGAATTTAAACATCATTTTGTTATTGATCCAAATAGGATGTCATCTTATAATTAGTGAAAATTCAATATTTTGTTTATCTCTATGTGTAATTCTTTGTTTTGTTTCATGAATAAACATAGAGCTACTTACTTGCAGCATTTCATTTCAATCAAAGCAGTACTTGTCCATTTTTTCGCATTTTACCGCTCCGTGCTTAACTTTTGGAAGTGAGTGTAATTTCTTCCGTAGAATGTAAAAATAAAATCAACTTTTAGGTGTGTAAATACTTTTTTCTTCTTTTTGATTAATATTTAATTAGTACATAATTTCTTATAAATTATTAATTATCGCAATCACTATTTCGAACAATACTACTGTCATATGCTAAAAAATATTTTTTTCCAAAAATATGGATAAGTGAACCATCGGGTTATATTCTTGGGTCCGCTAACGGTTCACTATAGCGGGTTTCCCCTGTACTAAACAAATCTTCCAGCAAATTTTAAGTAATAAAAATAAAGTTAACTTATCTTTAAAATGACTATGTCATAACATTATCTTTAGATTTCTTAATTATTATTTCCACCACTTTCCAATGCTCAATTTCTAAAGTTCAGCATAATCATTCTATTCAACTTCAATTACACTGTACGACAAAATTTAAACTTTTTTCATGTCATGAAATGAAAATAGGTTACTTTTACTAATTCGGGTCTCCTAAATTCGAATTTGAAGTCAGAAATTCTCTATCAGGTACCGTTTTCTTTGGCAACCATATTCAATATTTTGGTTAAAAATTTGATATTTTTTCATAATTGTAATTCCAGAGTCAAAATTTTACTACACTCAGCGTTCAAAAGTACTCATTTTATTGAAAAGGATGTGCTGATTATTACATGCAAATAACTTAAAAAACATTTTAAAAACTTACAATTGTAGAATGTTTTTTGGAAGATTTTCTTTTGTGGCTGAACCCTAACATACTTTCTGATTATTGTTGGTTTCTTGTCTCTGAATACTCAGAGACAAGAAACCAACAATAATCAGAAAGTATGTTAGGAGACCATTTTCCTGCATATCGCCGTTCCATTTGGGATATTTGATGGTGAAACCTTTTTCCGTGCTCGTCGCTCACCATTCCCAGGTTCGGTGGAAAGAAGTTAAGATGGGAGTACAGGAAATGAATGTTAAGGGACATATTGAAGCCCATTACCTCATATGCTCTTAAGAAATTTTCCACAACTTCAATATAGTTATCTGCTCGGTAATTTCCCTGGAATTTCGAACTTACATCTTTGAACATACGAGTGGCTTTGGAATAGAAATGAATTGCCATGCTTAACAGGCCTTCGCGCGAAGGACAAATCTGGATAGATTATATACTGTTTGTATTTTGATGAGAAACCAGAAAGTTTGGTTAAACAGAAATAACAGCAGAAGGACCACCTCTTGGACTCTGTCCATATCATAGGAACAGCAAACGGCATAGAAGGGCGAGTGCCATTTGCTGTCCATTTAACCACCCTCTCAAATTACGAGAACATCCCCTCCATATATATTTAGGTGCAAAACTTTGGTCCTACCTACTTTAGAGTTAAAGTACAATTCATATGCTTTCTTAATCGTAGGAGTAATATTTTCTCTTTGCGATTTCGTAGTAAATTCACCCTACACATAGCAAAATACATTCGGAGAATTTAAGCACTGATGCAACATCGTTACTGTAAATTCCCTCTTTGTATAAGTTTTCCAAACTAAAAGTCTGTTTAATATACGTCTCACTGTTAAAAGCACTGTTATTCACAACCACAAAATTAACATCTGAACTCACAATAAATGCCAACACACCACTTTACGTAAAAACGTTCTGCACAATAGCAAGTCACTATACAGTCTGAATTTTATTGATACCAATATTTAAAGTACATGGGCCAAATAAGGCCCGATCTCAAATAAGGCCCATCCTTCGTTTTATTAATAGAACGTTGACAATTTACCAAGATTAGGTATGTTTCAGACAGGTCCTAGCTTCTAGCGGCTACATCAAAAATTAGATCCGTTGAAGTAGATAATTTTCCAATGTTTGTTTCAGTTCATTTCAACTTACTCTATCCCAAACGAAAGAATGACTCTGACCTTGAACTACACCCATGATCTCTTAATCATTCCAGGACTTAATGTGTATCGAGAGAGAAGATTCAAATTGGCGACTCTCGGACAGAAAAAACCGTTGGGAGCCAAACAAAAGGAAGTTATTGCTAACGTTATTTCTTATTTCGAAAAGGCCTTATGACATGCTTACTTATGGCACATCAGAGAAATTGCTTTCGATCACAGTGCCGTTTTTTTAGATGAGACGTGGGTCAACGACTCCCATACCGTGTCTTCGTGTTGGCAATCTCAGGGATGCAATGTCGTCAAAAAACCAATTTGGAAAGGTAGGAGACTGATTTTGAACGATTGAAACGAATGAATAAAAATAAGTTTTTGAAATTATATTTGATGAGAAATCAGAATAGTTCAAGAAAATAAATATCGTCTTTTTTCCGTAAACTTCAAACTCCCTAAATGTTCACTTTCCCGCCATAAACACTGACATATACAATCGATTCAAATTCTACTATTGCGCCATCTGGTGTCCACGGTCGTTCTTTCGCTTGGAGGACTTTAATTTGATAAATCGTCTGCATTTTTTTGACAACCTAATATACATACACATGTTTTATGTCATTTTAAAATGTTTTACACATTTTTAAAGTGTGTAATGAGTAGAATAAGATACTGTATTTGATATTTTCCAGTTGACGTGAATTTAAATACTTTTTAGTAAAACAATGAATGAAAGCGTGGGTTAGCAGGGGGCTCCAAATAAGGCCATCCACTGATGAACCAAATAATGCCCTCAATTATCATGTATGCTTTTTTATTGTGAGCCTCATAAGCACATTCTATAACGTATAGTAATTATATATAGTGAGAAAAATATATAAAAAAATTATCAAAGCTAGTTTTAAATTCACAATTTTTTTAATTAATTACTAATTAATTATTAATTTGTAGCTTAATATTTAGTCAGAACTAAATGTTGGAAATTGGCTGTTTTCACTGCCAAGCTCTTGTACCTGTGGGCAAGTTTGCCTGTGATCTACAGACCTTAGGAATCCCGGAGGGAATGCTGAAACACCCTGTATTTTATTTGATTTAAATTTACTTATATAATTATTATGGTTTAAATATAATTATTCTAATCTAATTGATTTCTGCTTTTTTTTTCCTTATTTATTATTTATTTACACATGGGCCTTATTACAGAAAGAATTTCAAATACCACTAATTCTAAATTCACTTTTTCGTAGCAGCACACCTTAAACTAACTTTCAGTACAGTTTTCAGAATTTTCACTCTTGCAGTAAAAATATAAAAAAATCTTTAAACGTTAGGTGGGCCTTATTTGGCCCCTTTTACCTTATTTAGCAGTGGAGTAATGATATATATTTCCGAAAGAATGTAAACAGGAATCTGTCATTTAACCGTTAACTTCCATTAGCGTCTGCCTCCAAATTTATCTTATGTTTACAATCAGACCGTGCTGGAGTGCCCACCCGGCGAGTATTAACAGAAAGCGGGATTGCATCACTAAACAAAATCCTCACGTGATACAAAAAAATGCAATGCATTTTCGAATTCAGCGCACACAACAACATAAATATTTCATAGTTTTTAGGTTCGGCATTTTTTTTTTGTTATATTGTGTTGTCATTCAATTATTGTTGATCTGGAGAGAAAAATAAAATGGTATTCAGATGTCAAAAAATGTATTTTGTTTTATATGTCCTTAAATGTGTACACAAATCATTTCAAATCCTAGACAGAATTAAAGAGAAAATTAATCAGTTAATTATAATTATCACTCATGATGTGTGTAATCATATTAAATAAGGACTAAACACACACGATAAAAAAAAATATATATATAAACACTTCATTACATGTTTCGAGGATATTTAATTCTCTTCTTCAGATGATAAACAATGGAAAACTGTACGGCTACGAATATAATATTCAAGCCATAAAAGAATTTCAACAAAGCAATAATAGGTAACAATCCAATAGCTTACAGTGTTTGTTACAAAATTAACATATGTGATGTTATGCAACATTACTACTTGAATTATTAATACAAACAGTAAAATTTTGACCGTTTCCACTGAAATCCTATGAATTTTATTTTATGAATTTAAAGTATTATTCTGAGAAAAGGATCCACAGATTTCACGAAACTGCAAAAAAGGAAAAAGATACAAAAAAAGGTTAGGAAGCCTTATTATAAACAAGGACATTGTAGCTATGTTAAGTTGATTCCAATAAAATTAAAATAAGAAATTAAAATAAAAAAAATAAAAATCTGAATTATCAATTATATATAATTATCAAAATAAGGCAAATAGGGGAGACCGGGGCCAAGTGGACCTAGGGGTAGAGTGGACCGTTGACTTTAGTAATTCGTGTAGACGCTAGAATGCGCCAAAAATCGGAAAGAAGGTTTGTGCCATTGTGGCGCTGCTACCACAAAAGTGTCAGTGAATTCGGCTTATTGGTGACAGTAAGGGGATCGATTGTTTTGTTTTTGTCCAGGTAAGTAAATGTTTAGTGTTATTTTTACTTTAATATTGCCGTTCAGCGATGCATTCAATAACATAACCGTAATATTCATATTGAAGGCGGTAATCTAAAGATCATTTTAAGCTGTAGTATGAATTGAATACTTAAAGTAGTCGATAGTTACAACTGAAGGAAACGCCAAAAAGGCGATGGGGCAGAGTGGACCGAACGACATGGGGCACATTGGACCAGTGGTCCACTCTGCCCCGCTGTTTTTACAATAAAATATTTTGGCACTATACATTATATTTTTTTTTCTATATTATATATTTATTAGGCCTATTATATTGTATTATATTATTATATATTATATTTTTTTATATAGGCTATTATATATTAGCCTATATTAAAGGATATTACCCCTTTAGTAATTCCTCTCAGCAAGTACCATAATAGGGGAAGAATTCGTGCGAAGGCATCTTAATCTTCGAAAATAGCCAATTTACACATTTAACTGTTATTAAATTCTAATTAAAAACTATGCAAACTGTCACGTTGGGGAATTGGCAACATGACACGATTAAAATCATGGTCTCTGAGGGAATATATTTTGATTTTTAATAATTGTATTGTTGTAATTATGTATTTGAATTTTTGTATTTGGTAAAGTCTTGTATATTGTTATTGTGATATTTCATGGCTAAATATTATTTTAATGGTTTGAGCTTATTTAGAAAACAATATCTGCGAAAGAAAAAGAAAAACTTCGAAAAAACAGTTGTGCATTGATTGAGTGATCACGTGGTTTTATCTGTTTCGTTTTTCCGCGGGAACAAAAGGAGAAAAGTTAAGTACACTCTGGCGGGAAAAATCAGTTCAGTTGATGAATCTGAAACACACGGGCAAAAAGTACACCCAATCAGTCTAAATATTTCAGGAGAGGGAGCGTATTCTAAAACATACACAGTTACATCCCTAAGTGAACTAACACAATTTTCAGTAAGTGAAACTCTAAATTAAATATAAATTCTATACACACTTTGTTACATTAGAAAGCATTAAAAAAAATTGCATAAATAACAAAATAATCTTAATAGAGAACAAAAGAAGGTCAACGGCAATACTGACGGATACGCCAGTAAAAAAAGCTCTGCAAGAAGAGCAACGAAAATCTAAAGAAAGAAAAGAAAGAGTAGCAACGAAAAACATGACTCGGCCAATAGTCTCTAAAAGCAACATTAACAAAAAAAACAAATAGAAGCAAAGGCAAAGGGATAAAGAGGAAACAATTACAGATGGTTAGGGATGATGAAGATGATGAAGATGCTGTGTGCCTCTCCTGTTTGAAGAACTTTAAAAAAAGCAAACCATAGCAGAAGTGAATTCAATGTACGCAGTGCAAGAGATGGACCCATAGTTCCTGCGTAGCCAGTGATATTCGGGGTTTATTTTACGAATGCCTCAACTGCAAAGAAGATTTCCCTAGTGAAAGTGATTAATTAATTCAATGTAAACCTATTTGATATTATTCATTTACGACTTTCAACTGCATAATGATTATTTTAAATTTTCACTTGAATATGTAATACCTTAGATAGTCTATGTTAAGTTAAACTTTATTTCATGATATCCTAAATGGCATGTTATTTTATATTCAATAAAAAACTTAGTTTAAATGTTGTTATTCTTACTCGGACCAACATGCCCCATGGGGTGGTCCATCCTGCCCCGTGGTCGGGCAGATTGGACCACTCTACCATTTTTGCTTTGCAAATTAATACCAATTTTATTTATGAATATAATGAAATGAAATCAAGTATTTACATTCTTGAATAGTTCCCAATTCTGACAAAAATAAATGCAATGGAAAATCTCTTAACAAAAAAAAAAAAAATTCAACAAAAAAAAGTGGACCGCTCTGTCCCGGTCTCCCCTACTTTTAAATCGTAAGAAAACCTCCAAGATGAGTCTAATACATTTAGACGTTTCTGTAAATTGACAAAAATAATCTAAATATGGTTGATTAATCGTAAACAAGAACAAGGAACCTCCAAAAATTAAAATAAAACAGTAAATGCACATTAAAAATCAAAACAGGAAAATTCATGTGCCGGTCTCCACCGTTCTCAAATGAATTAGCTGAGATGTCATCTTGTAAATAATTTGGTCTCAACACTGTTTTTGGTTGAGTAAATTTATTTGAAAAAAACATAAGTTAAATGAATAATAATTTTTCTTCGATTATAATCGTAAACGTAAGAAACATAAATAGGGATTTTTATTTTAATGCGGAATAATTCACTGAATCAAATACAACTATTAGCTATAAACGGAATAATAACAATAAAGATGGTGGGAATCATTGCCATAGTAATAACAATGCATCAGAAGCTTCTAGATATTAGGAGTTAGGTAATATTTCTAATTCCAAATATCTAGAAGGTTGTTATGCGATGACCTTGTTGTAGAAATGGATACGAATCTTCTTTAAATAGCGAATAGCCCTTTTCTACATCCAATTTAATATCAAACAGGAAAAACAAACATCCAGTGGCGGCTCGCATATAGGCACTACGGAACTGCAGAACCCTGTATTTCCACTTATATTAACATTTAAAATAATGAGTCCTTTTTTATTCAATTCATTCTTTATACTTATACAATATATAATCTTTAAGCTTAATGTCAGTAGACATCCCCTAAGTTATGAAAAAGATATAAAAATCTTTGTAGGGAACCGTGCGCTTCACAGTTCTAGCGGTGTGGTATTTGACTGGAAGGAAGCTGCACGCGAGGCTGCGACGCGCGACGGCGAGAGGCACTGTCGTTCCCACAGTGCCAACCCTGGCATGCTGATGGAAGATAGTTGTTTTTATCTTTTTTTTTTTTCTTTTCGCGCAAATTAAAACAAGAAGAATGGATTTCATTTTTAAATGAATAGATTAAGCTTGAACTGTAACAATTTAGATTAAAGTAAGTAAAAAATGTTTTATTTTGTTGTTTTAGGATTTTAATTGTTCTTCTCATTGGCATAAACAATAGGTTCATTCATAAGTAGCGAATGCCCCGTTTGTTTATGATGTAGAGCCATTTGGTACTGCTTATTATTCTGCCTGACTGCCCTTTGGTGTTCCTTTATACGAATTTGTAGCCGGCGTTTCGTTTCTCCAATATATAATCATTTATGACCTCCTTCTACACATTTTATCTCATAAACTACACCAGTTCTGTCTAAATTACTTACATGTACTTTACTTTGACACAACAATTCACCTAATGTATTTCTAGTTTAATGGGTTATTTTGATGTTAATTGGCCTAATATTAATTTGGTGACAGTTTATTTCTAAGATCATGTTCAAATGGAATAGAAACAAATTGACTTATGTTTTTTTTCTTTATTATCATTATCTTTAGTAACTTCTATGAATAATCTTATTAATAAATTCCAATGGGTAGTTGTTACTTTGGAAAGTACCCCTAATCAGTTTTAATTCCAAGAAGAATAGTTTATCATTATATAGAACAGAGTTTGACAGCTCTGTTAATAGTTGTTTTTACAGCATTGGTTTTATACAATAACGGTCCAGCTGCCATGCAATTTAAAGTAATGTTTGCATTGGAGCTTTTTCGATAGACAGTAGTATCAAACGAACAATTATTTCTAATAATTAATACATCCAAAAAAGAAATTTTGCAATCTATCTCTGTTTCAGATGTGAATTGAATATCGCTATTCATCTGATTAAAAATCTGTAGAATGTTGTTCAATTCAATTTTATCCAGCATGATAAACGTATCATCTAGGTACCTACACATGAATTTTATATGCAAACTAATAAGATCAATATTCCACAACTGTATCTCAAAAAATTTCATGACAATTTCAGCCAGGATAGCTGAGAAGGAAAGACCCATGAATATATCCTTATTTGTGAGTATACATTACCATTAAAACTAAACCATTGCAATTTAAAAATAGTGTCAACTAACCTTTGTATTTTACAAATATCAGTGAGACCCTTCTTGAGATAATCATTCCTGTCTAAATTAAAAATATATTCTATAGCCTCATTAATAATTCAGTGAAAGTGCCGTGTACAACCCCATGCCATCAAATGAAACCATGAATGAACTGGGATCACGTTGAATTTCCTTTAGCTTACATATTTAGAAAACTGACATTGTTATTGATACTGAACTTAGACATATAATTGAGTTTCTTTAACTCATTAACTAATAGCTTAGATACTCCCATGATAGCCGAACCCCTACATGCAATGATGGGTCTCATTTTGTAAACACCATGTTCTTCATCCTTATGGATTTTTGGCAATCCACGGAAAGCAGGAAGTTTGCTATTAACATTAATAATAGCATCCGATTGGTCATCATCAATAACACCATCCTTAGCCTATTTTCTTATACATTTATTAATTCTGAAGCATGCTAGTTGTTCATTAACCTTAGATCTAACGATACCTTCAGTATTCATAAGAAACCTATTGCACATTTCAATATACTGCCCAGAGTCTAAAGCCACGATAGCTCCACCTTTATCAGCATTTACAAATCTGGGGGCACAGCAGTGCCCCCGCCAAGACGAGCCGAAGGCAGGAAGGGCACTACGTACCTTTTCTGGAAGTGTTTCGTCGTATTTTCGAACCCTCATAGCTTCGGCCTAGATAATACTAGAGAGCTCAAATTTTCAGGATATGATGCAGTTACCAGACTAATGAAATACGCTAAGTTTCATTTATTTAGCTTTTATACTTTGGATTTTATTAATATCTAAAATACGTCGATTCCGTCACTCACTGACTGACTGACTGACTGACTGACTCATGATCATCAAAACCTCTAGGGTACTTCCTGAAGTCCTAGAAAGCTGAAATTTGGTATGCAGGTTAGGATTAGCACACAAACAACAAAAAAATTAAGAAATCCGTAACTTTCACATTCCAACCCCTCATAAAGGGGGGGGGGTCTGGTTATGAATTATCGAACCCTCATAGCTTCGGCCTGGATAATACTAGAGAGCTCAAATTTTCAGGATAAGATGCAGTTACCATACTAATGAAATACGCTAAGTTTCATTTATCTAGCTTTTATATTTTGGATTTTATTAAGATCTGAAATACGTCGTACCCTCAATGCTTCGGCCTAAATAATACTGTGTAATAATGTGATTTCTTCCAAAGTGCAAACAGCTTGTATATACAAGTTGACCAATAGAAAAACAGAAAAGTAGGGTATTGAAAGAAAATCCATTTTCTAAATAATCTTAAAACTAAATTTAGTTGTAATAGATAATCCCACCCAAAACATTTCATGTAAAATAAGTTGCCAAGATTCACATGCTCATA